>CABFVZ010002184.1:0-34325 GCA_902151445.1 Timema monikensis
GTGTCGGCCACTTGACCCACCCAGCCTTCCAAATATTTTTTTATAGCTTGTCGAGCAGTTTGTTGTCTAGCAGTTTGTATGGTGCCAAGTAGTAAGTATAACTTTCTAATGCACCACCAACTTTGTGTGTACAACATTGAAGAAAATTATATATGGGTGTTAAAGTTGAAGAGAGATTATATCTGGGGTTAAACAAACATAAAAGGTTGAATACCACTTGTTTAGGCCGATCTTTCTTAGTTTGGTTTTTGAGACTAGTTTAGTTTGAGTAGTAATTTAACACATATTTTGAATAGATGTAACAGACTCTTATAATCCTTTACCTTCTATCATCCTTTGTTTAACTCACACTGTTTTAATAACACTACTGTTTGTACTTAACAAGATAGCAGATTTTTTTCTGTTATTTAAAAAGCTGGGAGAGGTAAATTGGTTCGACCAGTGGTTCCCGAACCCCGGGTCTTGACCCAAATGAGGGTCATGGGAAGGTTTCGATTATTTTTTGTTTTTCAAACGTTATGAAATATTTAATTTACAAACACCTCATCAAACAGGGACATCATAAAGAATTACTGCAATAATGACAATAGCAACAGTGTTGAAACAAAGTTTTGAAACCCTCCTTTAGCCGGAATTTAGGACCCAGCTCAAGGACAAGCCCGTTCCGATTCAGGAAGGGGGAAAAGTTCTTTTCTCTCTTCTGAAAATATAGCATACCTCTGAATACAAGGATTTTCAGTTCTTAAAACAATCAAGAGACTCAAAATGATCTACGTTGTACTCTGTCCATCAACACAGCACTCGAAGAGACTCACCTACACATTGAAGCAGTATCATGGTTTTCACTAATTATCTGTTTTTGTCATTTACCTATTTTTTTCATGGGAACATACTGTGAGATTTTATATTTGTAAGGTTAAGAAGTTACTGAAATTGATACAGTTTAGTTGATAACATTCATCAATACAAAATAAAAACTCAATATAACTCCTTGGAATGAAATAGCATTATAGTTGCCACTGAACTAGTTTTTATTTGTCACTTACCCAACATTGTAAAAAAAAAAGTAACATTTTCATTAAAAATTGTGCTTACATTTTGTTTGATTTATAAAGTTATTGAAATATTACCAGTTTTTATTTAAATTAATTCATTTCATTTCATGGACATGAACATAGTAAGATTGTTTGGGCCATCAAGCCAGGCATATTTTATTTAGGGTTGCAATCAAATATTTTCTGGAAAACACTATGTTAGACAAGGACCCTGAAAGGGATACATGACTGACAATTGCAGCTAAAGTGTATTTGTTTTCAGTGAGGTTTCACCCAGTCCTTGGACAACTTTTCATCAGTAAATTAATCTGCCAGGGGGACTTAAGAGTGAAAATGTGACAACATTGCTGGAGAACATTTTGGAAGGCAATGTGTTCTCAACACATGTGAGAGGTAGCAGAGTTTTTTTTAGCATAAGAGGAGTCTGATGGTTGTCCAATGAACCGCTTGGGTGGAATTCTTAAAGTTTTGTAAATCAGAGCTATTTCTTATCTCTATTCAAACATTGTTACATTAAGTCTTAACCGAGCATTCAAGTCAACTTTCTCACTTGTAAAAGTCACAGGGCTTGTAGTACAGGTTGCGGGGATTTGAAAAAATGATTTGCCTTCAAAATTATAAATAAAATAAAATAAAAATAAAATAAATAAAATTATAAATTTGAGGTTAAGCCACAATACATAAAGACATTACAGCCTAGCTAATAACAGACTAAGACCTGAAAGTTCTATTGATGAGTATTAGTGAAACTATAATGAATGAAAATAAGGGGTATTAAATTCTAATTTTATAGAGTTCCTTGACGAAAGTTATATAAGCTAGCTAGCTTGAATTAACTCCATAGAGAGTTACAAAAGCCTAAGAATAAACTCCTAGAAGAGGAACTAGCATATTACAAATAGTAAATGGCGAGCTATCAGGCATCTGAGATTAAATTAATATGGTCGGGTATGGTCAGTCGATCCCTAATAAGTACTGCCTGGACAGTCAATAGTATATTAATTTATTCTTCCACCCTAACTGGCACACAATAAATGGTTCGAACAATAATTGTTTTACTCAATACAAACGGGGACCAGAGACAAAACACTATCCCTGCGGGCCACTACTACTAACTAGTAGTGCTCCCACAGGTTGCACACCGTAAATAAATACACTAAAAGGAAATAATAGTGACCGCTATCTGTTGTTACAGTACTCCTCATGGAGGTAATTTGGTAGCTTTACAAACAAGGTGAAATTTAAATGTAATAAGAATTCGTTAAACAATAAATAAATTTATTAAAAACAGAAATAATTATGATTAGGTTTACAATAGTAATACAAGAGTATAGTTTTGAAGATAGTTGCAAATAATAAGACTTGTTAAATTTGATTCTCTTGCTGTAGCTACAAGGCTGACATGTTACAACTTTTTTTTTAAACAAATAAATTGCAGCATGTCAATCAGATAGATTGGACAGCTACAATTAAAACTTCAATATTTTGATAATTTACGAAAGAAGTAATATTAAGGTATTTGAAAACTAATCTACCTTAAAGTTTATTATCCTGGACTAGATACAGTCACATATAAATTACGTGTCTCCCTAAATTTAAACACATAGTTGTTCAAAAAATATTGCCTTTTGATAAATACTGTAGCAGATATCAAAGAGGATTAATATTATATTTATGAATAAAATACTTTAGCCATGCTCTCTGCCATTGAATGATGTCGGATAAATTTACATACACTTGCCATGCTGCTTACAAGAAAATATAGTAAAGGACGTCTATATCACAAATTCTCATAAAAAATAATAGCTGAGCCTAAATAATATCAAACCAGATATATTTAAATATAAGATGCTTTAGTATCAACTCACCATTTCAAGATGTTCTTGGATTCATTTGCCACGCCTTAGAAAAGAAAATTATTCAATGATGGCTGCCACACATGCTATCGTAACTAAAGCTGACCAAGAAAAGAAGTGTATATTGACGTCGACACACTGACCCACTCCCGTCAGAGAAGACTAGCGGCAGTCCATGGAACTATGTTTTCCCCTTTCCCCGCAAGCGGCTATCCCTGGTTCTTTTTCCTTTCATCCGTCTCTCTCATTTTCTATATTCCTGAGTTTATCACACTTTTTGTTTTGATCCGTTCATATCAGATTTTGGAGTATATATAGGGCTGCTCTCAGGTTCACATTATACCCATTCTACTACAACACAGCGTCGAAGGAGGAAATTCTACACCGTCACACAACGAAGAAAACGACGACCATGAAGTTATGGCCGTCAAGTCCACCGCCGCCCTGGACAGGACGACAGACTTCAATAGCTTAAGTATTCTGTAAACATCATTAAGTCATAAGGACTCAAAGAGTCTAGTTTTTGTTGTAAAACTAGACAATGTCTACTTAGACATGTTTTGTAATTCTGTATATAGTCGGAGATGATTTTAATTTGTTTATAAATATTGTGTCCTCCAGTCTGAAGGACAAGTCTCATTATAACTAATATTAGATTTTGTACATCAGTCCTAGAGACTATGTTTCTCTGTATCCTTATCATACAGACTTACTAATCTCCATATGTTCCATTTATATATTTTGAGCTAATATTTCTCTTGACGCCGTGAACGTCATATGCATCCGTTTAATATTTGGATGGCTACAACCAGGCTGTCTGTCTTGTTTTCCAAATCACAGTTGGGTTAATGGAGTTCTATGGTTTGAGTTGGTCAAGTAGTCACGCTTCACGTGCGGTATTATCTTCGGTGAGCACTGACCTAACTAAGTCATTGAAGAAAATGTTAGATAACATGATTTCCACCATAAATAAAATTAGTCTTAAAGACTTAGAAAAGGTAGTCAGACACTGACATATTAAAGTCGTATGGACCTAGATAAATAGAGCATTAAGCCCTTCATTCTAAACTACGCCATATGGGTATAAGAAAACTTGTCCTAATTTTGACAAACAACAAATGCCTTATGGACATATAAGAAGAGCGTTAAGTCTAACATTGAAAACTATGCCTTATGAGCATGGAAAATAAAGCCAGACATTCTGATACAAGAACTATGTCTGATGGACACAGAAAATAAAGTCAAGACATTCTGACACATAAACTATGTCTGATGGACACAGGACATAGTTAAAGAGGTGTTACAAATCAAACCCAGATTCTAACTTTCAAATACTTAAGTCTCAGATGAGGCTTCATCTGCGATGAGGTGGAGAGTGATGCTTGAACATCGTAGTCACCAGTAGTTTCTTCGGCGAGATAGAGCTACTTCCTAGTTCTTCCTCTCTCAAATTGATAAAATAGAATACAAAATGTGAAGTGAGGAGTGACTACCAACAACTTCATAATAAATTGTTTCCAGACTGAGGACAGGTCAGTTAAATAAACGCCTGTATCTTTCCAACTTTAATTGCTTTCGTTCTTCTCCTCTCAACTGTGCACTTTCTCTTTTATGCTCCTCCCATCTCTTTCTTGGCCTCACTTGTGGCAATTTTCATCATTTTCTTTAACATAACATCCTTCTCCATCCTTATCACATGCCCATACCATCTGTCTTAATTCCTCTACTCCCTGTACCCCCACTAATTCCCGGATAACTTCATTTTTCTCTTTATGACAGCTAACACGCTCCTCACAAACTTCATTCCTGTAGCCTCCACTTTCCTAGTCTCTCTTACATTCAATGTCCATGTTTCTGCTCTGCTGCACGTGCGACAATGAGTACAACGTACACCCTGCCCTGTACAACACTTCTCGAGGACATTTTTATTCTTCATAGCAGGTCTCTTATAGACCTGAAGAACTCTCCCTACTGTCCTCTTCTCATTAGATCTTCTCTACTTCCAAGATATTTAAGTTCTGTACTTTTCTCAGCTCTACTCCAACCAACTTTATAACTTTATTAGGTCTTGTCCTCTTTCTTATAATTACCATAACTTCACATTTCACCACAATTAATTTCATTCTACACTTGTTCACTTTCTTATCCCATTCCNACATCATAGCTTTAATTCTTTTCTCTCTGGGTGTCCTGGCACTTTATTCATGACCATTTCCATTACCATTAAAAATAGTAGTTGTGAGAGAGCACTCCCCTGCTTTACTTAATTTTCTTTTTGGAACCACTATGTCCTTCCATTCTCTATCTTAACACTACTCTTATGCTCGTGCATGCCTTTGAATTACATTACAACTTCTTTTTCCACTTTGGCCTCCTCCACCGCTTTACAAATTTTATTTCTAGCCATGCTATCATATACCTTCTACACCTCCATTTGTAACCATTACCAAGTCTTTCCCAAAAATTAGGTTTAAAGTTAATAATGGTTATGGCGCATAAAATAAAGCAGTATGGCTGGAATGATAAGAAAAAAATCCCTAATTGACTATTTTCTATTAGATAGAGAAGCAGAGGTGTGCACATTGAACCTTAAGGTCCTGCCAAATGTATCTTTGGACAAGGACCATAGACTATTAGTCACCAACATGTAAGGCTGGAGGAAGGTGGTGCTAGATAGTGAAGTGGGAAAAGAGGATAAGGATATGGAAGCTTAACCAAGTGGAGGAGAGAATAAACTTTCAAGCAAGAGTAAAAGGAGCACTGCAAAAGTACAACATAAAAGGCGAACAGGAGTGGCATAGGTTCAAAAAGTGCATGGTGGAATGAAAAGGTAAAGGAATCGGTGAATGCTAAGAATAAAGCATTTAGAAAATAGTTCACAAAAAGAACAAGAGACACACAGTATTAATATAGGGAAAAAAAGAAAAATACAAAGAGGATAGTAAGAAAAACATGGATGGAAGAGTGAACTAAAGTGCTACAGACTGATGTGAAAGGTAGCAAGAAAATATTGATTGTTTAGTCAAGTGAGCCAAAGGAGGAGGGAAAATAGGAAAAAGATCCAAATGATGGGTGAAAAAGTAAGGATAGTGGAGAGAGACGAGGAAATAAAGAAGCTGTGGAAAACATATTTTGGGAAAAGGATTGGTATTGAAGGAAGAAGAAAAGGGATTTGACAGAGAGATGGCGGAGGAAGTAGCATACCTAACCTGGAAGGAGGTAGAAGATTGCTTGAAAAGAACGAAGAGGTGAAAAAATGTGGAATGAAATTTAGTATGGCGAAAAGTGAAGTGATGCTGATAAGGTAAAGAACACGGCCAAGATAGGTGATATAACTGGGTGGAGTATATTTGAAAGAAGCAAAGAGTGTGAAGTATTTGGGTAGTGTGATTGAGGCAAAAGGGGGCAGCAGAGAAGATGTAGTGAGACGAGAGCAGCAGTGAATGGTTTTCTACAGGTTTGTAAGAGAACTACTATGGAAAAGAAAAGTGCCTCTAAAGTGTAAGGAAGTGTTGTATATAACATACTTCATACCTTTAGTAATGTATGCAGCGGAAACTTGAACTTCGGATAAAAGAGTAACAAGGAAAGTGGAGGCGATGGGAATGAATTTGTGAGGAGCATGCTAGCTGTCATAAGAGACAGGGTTAGGAATAAAGATGTAAGGTCGAGAGTTGGGGTACATGCGATAGAAGAGAAATCTAAGATGAGATGATATGGACACGTAATGAGGATGGAAGGGGACAAGATTCCAAGAACGAGATGGAAGGAACAGATAGCAGCAAGTGTGCAAGTGATAGGAGGAAGAATGGTGGAAGGACAGGGGAGATGGAAGCATTTTATTAAAACAGACCTGGCCAAAGGCAGGAAACAGTTCATGTTAAGTGTTGAAGCAATGTGCACTAATATATGTAATTTAAGTGATCGTGAAGGAATCCAACCTGAAATAGTTAGGGTAGACCTTTATAGGAATAAAAAAAAAGTCATTTCTTCATATACCATTTCCACTTTCAATTTATATCACTTTATAGTTACAATTTTTAAATTTCCTCAAACACGGCTTTTTCATAAAAACATACAACTTTTGGAGTGATCCAAACTTTTTCAAATAAGAGTATGCAATTTTTTCTCTCTCTGAAATGTATGTTTATATTCTTATTAAAAGGAAATGTTTCTGCCAATTAAAAAAAAACCTCTAAAAGCAATGCAACAAGTGTAAAAAGTGTATAAAGAAACGAAGAAAAGTTTATTTGTATCTTTAAAGGATTAACCAAACCTTTTCTATCATTTAAATTACATTGTAGATTAATAAGAGGATATAAAGGAATACCTACGCACTTACCAGAAAACTGTAAGCCTCAGTTCATACAGACACAAAATTATTAAATTTTTGGGGAACATCACCTCCCTTCTCCAACAGAAGAATAAAACAGACTGGACTATGGCAGCATGGCTTGTAGTTGATCATGGTCGCTTAGAAACTGTAGTTGGCTGTTCAAACTTGTGTCTTAACTCTTGAGAGATTTATGGAACGTTGTATTTAGATTATATTTAATTATTGAATTATTAAATGATCAGTTATCATTTATATAGCAATGACTGACTGATGTGAGTAGGCCTGCTTAGAAGAAAATGAGAGTTGGTTACCTAAGGTTAAACCAGGGGCTGCCTGGATTTAGTTATATATTGGTGAAAAGTTTCTACCTGTGGAGTTGGAAAGCATATTAACTATAGGGGAGGGCTTGTATTACTATAGTAGGCCCTACTATAGCGTTAGTCAAAATCTCTATTATGTATTATTAAGTGCTCTTGGTTTGTCAGGTTTGTTGTGGTTGATATCAAAACAATGGTCGTTCACTTGTTGTCCGACTGTCCCTGCGGTGAGGCCAATGTATTCAACAATGCAGTAGTCAAGCGTACCGGGTGTGTGGGTACAGTCTGTTAGCAGTACCATCAAGATCCCTAACTAAGCACCACAACACCCAGTCGCCATTATTACAAATATGAAGAATAACCACAAGGGGTTTTATTTGGATATTCACTACAAGCCCAATTATTCCCTGTCTCACCTGAAAAGTATCAACTATGCCCATGGGAAGATTCAGTAAATAAAGTTATGTATAAACAAGAACGAAGTGCAGGTAACAAACATTGCCCAACGGCTAATTTATTGAAGTGGTAATTTACATGGAACCATATATTAAACATACTCTAATAAATATGGGAGACTCATCACTTCTCCTATTCAACTAACATAACAATGTCTAAGACCAGGCTAAACGAGGAATAGTAAACGACTAGCATCCCCGTCTATACATTATTACAATGTCAACAATAGGCCAATTTAACCTCACGCTAGCTATCGCAAAAGATTACAATGTTAGATATATTTCCCAAAACCCAGTTTACAACAGTTAGCTCGCTAACGCCTGAAACCATTAACATATTCTTAGGTTCTTATTTTTGATAGATTTATCTATACACCTCATTAAACCACATGTAAAGAAACATAGGGATATAAGATAATTGAAATTTATCACTTGCCGTTTATAAACAAACTAATATGCAAAAATGTCCTACTAGACTGAGAGCATAAAAAAGGAGCATTAATTTTGTATGAGAGATAACCTTAAATACCAACCAATATTTACTAAATCCCGCATAATTGTAATAACAACAACCAGGAATTACAGCCATCTGACTGATCGCTAACTGTATCTTCCATACAAACAATCAAACTAATAATGGCATCTAACAAATAGTTTCCCTGGCCTTTGCACCAAGAATACAACCCTAACCTGAATATTACAATAATTTGGCATATCTGCACCAAGATTACAACCCTAACCTGAATATTATATTAACGTGGTCTAAGATTAATTTCCTGTCATCCTAGGCAGACTTACGTTCTATTAGTCCTAGGGCCCTACATATAGCCCATGTGAGCCTAACGTCTATCAGGCACCAAAGAGTGACTTCCTTAGCAAAACATAAGCTTATATCTGATCTTACTCAGTGGAGGAAACAAGGGAAGGAGAGAATTACATCATAATGCGGTCACTATAATCCAATCATGAAGTCTATATCTGCCCAAGCGCGTGTGCATAGCGCTGGTTGGACGCACACACAGTCAAGGGGGCGGGAGTCACTTCGGGCCGCGGGAGACAGAGAGCCTTTCTTCTAACAGTCTTTTCGCGCATGAGCGCTTTTGATAGATGTATCAGTTCACAAAAGCACTAGAGCGCGTTAACTGTCACTTTCTCACACAGAGTTCGATGTTTGTTGACGTGTTGTTGATGTGGCGTGATCATTGTCGTTGTACGAGAATCCAGCCGGTCCGTTGAATAGGGTGAGTAAGATATGTAGTTTGTGCCGGGTTAGTCTCTCCACGGTACAGTAGTTGCATTGTAACTAGTATATACGTTTTTTATGGAGCAGTCATAGTGGCCCTTCATGGGGTATTTGATTTGTATGAGTCTGCTGTTTAATGAGGTGGAAGGTTGGTGAATTTTGCAGGTGCTGAAACTCTGTTTGTTGCATGGGTAGGAACCTTTGACTTGATGTTTGGTACGTGTGCACTTGTGTCAGGCAATTTAGGGTGAATCAGATAGAATGTTGCTGAGATTAGGGTGATGGGGGTGGGGCTCTTTGAATGTAATTCTTGAAACAATGTTGAAAAGATTTTGTGTGAGGGGTGATTAGGTTAGAATAGTGTAGCTTGTGTCCAGGATAGATCTTAGTTTGTCTAGTCCATAATAAAGGTTGGTGAGCAATATGTTATTGGAAGGTTGTTGTAAATGATAGGCTATGTTTATTTGATTGTTGATTGTTGAGAGTTGAGTATCCCCAGGCTGTGAAAGGCTTGGATAAGTTGTTGATATTGCTTCTTAAGATAGTCTTCCTTGGAACACATATGCTATGTTTGGCTCTAGTTGCTAGGCTAAAGGGGAGAGTGTTTTACATTAAGAGGATGGTGCTATGATAATTTAACCTAGTCAAGAATTATAATACGTTAGTTTTTAAATCTCTCCAAATCATAAATCATTTTCCTGTTGTTTAAATTACATTACTGTAACAACATTCTTGTTCACCCTAACTTGCCCGATCCAGCCACCAACAAGGTTCCTACCCTTGCAACAAACCGAGTTGCAGTACCTGCAAAATTCACCAACCTTCCACCTCATTCAACAGCAGACTCACACAAATGGAATACCCCATGACAGACCATTATGACTGCTCCACAGTCTATCTTACATACCAGCTACAATGCTAGTACTCCCTGTAGCATGCCAATCAGACAGATTGGACAGCTACAATTAAATATCAATATTTTAATAATTTACTAAAGAATGAAACAATATTAACATATTTAAAAAAGTAATCTACCTCAAATTTTATTTTCTCTGACTAGATGCAGTCAAATAAAATTACTTATCTCCCTAGATTGAAACACGTGGTTGTTCAAAAAATTGTATTTTGATAAATACTGTAGCAGATATCATAGAAGAGGATTAATATTATCTTATTTATGAATAAAATACTTTAACGCATACCCTTTGCCCCTGGATGATGTCAGATAAATTTACATACACTTGCCATGCTGTCTACAAGAAAATATAATAAAGTACATCTATATCACAAATTATTATTAAAATAATAGCTAAGCCTAAATAATATAATCATACCAGCTATATTTAAATAAAATATGCTTTAGTATCTACTCACTGTATTAAGATGTTCTTGGATTCTCTTGCCATCCTGTTAGGAGAAAACATTAAAAAAAAAACAGCATGGCAGCTTTAACACATGTTTTCACTTCCACTTCAGATGCGCCAAGAAGTCTAGAATGGATTCAATCCTGCGACCCGCTGCTGTCGGAGTTGCCGAGCGGCTTTTCTACGAAATTTACCTTCCCCTCACCCCGCAAGCTGTTCACCCTCCTTTGTTTCCCTTTCACCTTGCCTTCATCCGTCCTTCTCCTTGTCTATATTCCTGAGTTTATCACCCTTTTGCTTTGTTCCGTTCATATCAGATTTGGGACTATATATAGGGCCATGCCCGGGTTCACATTATACCCGTTCTACAACCAAGCGTCGTAGGAGGAACTTATACACCGTCACGTAACGAAGAACAGCGCCGACCATGGAGTATGGGTCATCAGATCCACTGCTACCCTAGCCAGGAGTATTTAAGTATTATGAACTACCGTCAACAAGTCCTTATGACTTAGGGTTTAGTTTTGTTTAGAAAACTAGACAATGTAGAGTTTTTTTTATATATATTTTCTATCGAAGCATATTTTCGTTAATTTAAATGTCGAATGGATAGTTTATTCATTTCAAGCCTTGTTGACTACAAGATGGAAGTGTTTCTGTTAATTGATTAAATATCAGTGTCCTGGAGTCTGAAGGGCAGGTCTCCCCTTTTTGACTTAGTGTATCAGTTGTAGTTGCTATGTCCCTGTGTCCTAATGATACAGTCTTAGCCATAGACTTGCAAAACTTCCACAAGTTCCATTAA
Source organism: Timema monikensis (assembly GCA_902151445.1). Taxonomy (NCBI): domain Eukaryota; kingdom Metazoa; phylum Arthropoda; class Insecta; order Phasmatodea; family Timematidae; genus Timema; species Timema monikensis. The sequence goes on from CABFVZ010002184.1 coordinate 11,432, forward strand.
TCTATTTTGAGCCAATGTTTCTCATGATGCCGTGTACGTCGTGTGCATCTGTGTAATTTATACATGGCTACAACCAGGCAGTCTGTCTTGTTTTCCATATCACAGTTGAGCTAATGGAAATCGATATCTTAGCTTGCCCAAGTACTCATGCTTCTATTGCTGTATTAGCCTCGGTGTTCAAACCAGGGAGATGCACTAGAGTCATTGTGGGGCCGCCTAGATAATGCCCTATTTCTTTTGCCTGTTATTTAGCTTCTATTGGTTTTTGGTCGCTCTTAGTGTGATTTCCATTAGAATTTAATGTACTATTGAATGCTCTGGCAGTACCGAAGGAGAAAGAGACCAGCCATAGTACTGTTTTGTTGACACCTGCTTATTAGCCATCGACCGTTGTTATCAACAGAGTTTACTGTTGCTTATCATTATCCGAAATGTTTAAAGGATATTATCTTAAGACCCATTCAAGCAGACTGATCATAATTTATGTGTATCTTGTTTAATACCCTTTGTTAATAATTGTTTAACTGTTTTCTCCTTTAGAAAACTTCTACTTGCTCAGCCCTTGTAGCTACAGTCAAAACTTCATATTCCGCAAAGTCAAATTGTTTGCATCAAGCTTCAAAGTACAACCTATAATATTATGGTAAACCTTAATCTTTGTTATTTCTGTTTTTTATTTAATAAATCTATTTATTGTTCAACCTTAATTCTTTTCAATTTAAATTGTACAACCTTTGTAAATATTACATCCCTTGCTGAATACATTGGCCTCACCACAGGAACACACTGACAACAAATGAATGGTCAAAACCAGTAGCAATTCCCAAACACACAATTCAGATTTTTATTAATGCTATTGTACTAGAGTAATATGAGCCCTCCCCTATAGATGCAATGATTCACAGGTGGGAACTTGCTCACCGATATATAGCCAAATCCAGACACCCCCCTGGTCGCTATCTTAGATAACTTTCTCTCCTTTTCTTCCAAGCAGGCTTACTTACACCAGCCAACAATAACATATAATATAATTAATATAATAATGAAATATCATAAATACAACATTATATTCATCTACCAAGAATAAAAACATGTTTGAACAGGCAACTGCAGAATCCAATCCTAAACCTTTTATTGTGAATCAAGAAACAGACAACTCTTATCTAAGGAACCACAACCAACCTATAGCCATGTTGCCATAGTCCAGTCTGCGTTTTACTTTTCTGCCGAAGAAGGAGACTAATTTACCCCGAAAATGTGCTGCTTTAATTGTGAACTATGAGGCATACAGTTTTCTTTTCAAGTGTGTTAGCCTTGCCCTTATATCCTCCTTTTAATATTCAATTTAAAATGGCCGTTTGGCACTATTTTTCCTTTTATTATTGTACTTTTTTTACACATATTAATGTTAGTTGTATAATACAGATAAATAACTTGTAAAGGTTTAATATAGTATACATTTCCTACTCTACTTTAGCTATATTTGTAAACAACCAAAGACATTATAATTTTGGTAAATTTATTTTTCTATGACTAATCAAACTTTGAATTAAAATTTTAAGTTTTTTAAAAATTAATATAATGCACCTAACTTATTTTTTCATTAGCATTAAAAAGAAATTACTATACACAAAGAAGAAATATAAAGTTACCATGCACAATAAGAGCCCAGCTAAAAACATATGACCACTCTCTGATCTCTATTATAGATGTATATTTTTTTTAAACTTAATTTTAACTAAAAATTGATACTAACTAAAGAGCAATTAAAATAATAATATAATTATGTGAATGTCTTTACACATTTAACAAGTAACGAGTTTAAATTCTAGTCTACACACAATTACATGATAAATGCACTTGTATGGCTTTCAAAGGTTAACCTCATCTTGCTATGTTTCATTGTTTGAACAATAATAAAATTAGGTCATTATGTTGGTTTAAGAGTGTCCCTGCTAGAATGTTACTGATCCAGACAACATATTTACTATGCAGTTCTCAAAATGTAAGGAGACCCTGGTTAATACCATGGCGAGGAGATTTTAGAAGCTAGCTGTCTTCGTTGCATAATGAGTTCATGTGCCTTGTTCGTTCTCACCATGTTAGCATAGCTTTGCTGCCTTTCCAAAACACCTGCCCTAAAAAGTCAACAAATCATATTGTTGTACACAACTTTTTAACATATGATCCACTTCAAGGACAAATACACATTTTTGAGGTTTTTTTTCCATTTAATCTTTCCTGAACCTAATCTATTGTAAATACTATGGACACTGTTTACCTTGAAAGGATGCACCATAGTGAAAACAGCCAAATTAATGTTTCTACTTTTTAAGGGAAAGGGAAGGAACTTAATTAGTGAAAAGAGGCTCTTTTATTTCAAATATTTCCCCCACCCCCTTATTTTGATCTTAAGTGCAATTTTTTGTCATTTAAAATGTTCTTAATAACCATTTAAGCTGTTCTGATTTATTTAAACTAATGATATAGGTTTTGATAGGTATAATTTAGAGGACATACACCCGCATTTGTGTGCAGGGATCATGTGAAATTATTAAGTAAAAATAACCCTCAGATCACACATCCGGGAACAAACACTGGCCAACCCATCCTTTTAAATTAAGTTTTTAAGGACTGTGGACCAAGGTTGGCCTACATGTGAGATGATTTTCTTGGCACGCTGTATTCTTTACAGTTTAAAGTTTATTTTCCTGACTAAAATTTCAAACAAACATTAAAATGATTATTTACATTTTATGCAAACTAGTTATTGGTCTTGTATTACTGTCACACGATCATTAAATGTCTCTTTAGTCAAGTAATTATTATTAAAAATAACTTGCAAAAGATTTCTCATTATTAAATTTTAAAATTAATACTTTCCCAATTACTTTGATATATATTAATACTGTGTTTCCCCGGTTTGCTTTCTATTAATAGTGTAGCAATTTTTCTAAAACATTACCTGATTAGGTTTCTTAAAACTTTTAAATTATTTTGTTCTATATCTAAGTAAACAAATATAATACAGCACATGATAATACAACATTATGAATACATGCTTATAATACGCGATGTAATAATTAATAATGACAAATTTAACCATCCCTAAGGTTATGTGAAAGAATTTATCAGGCATTATAATTACTTAATTAGATACACTGTCAGTGCATAACATACCTGGTTCGGTTGGGCATTTTTCCTGCTAACGAATTGGCATCCCAACGCCTCTTAGCAGCAGTTGCCTGCCTTTTAGTATTATTCCCATAGCTTCCTTCAGCTATATTTTGACCCAGTTCAAAACCTACATTAACACCTGTTAAATGGAATATGTCAATATTAGTGTTTTTAAGAAGTTGCATTGCATATTTCACAATTCTGACAAGTTCCAAAAGAATGAATTTAACTTTTCCTATTCCTCTTCCTTTCACCTTATTACATGCAAAGCATTTTTTAGAAATATCAGGAGTAGAGTTCTGGGCTGCTCTATGTTTTAAGAGAGAGAGAGTAGCCAGTACAAATACCTGAGCAATATTGGAGTAGAAATTGTCCAAGTCCAACACAAACATAATTAAACACTAAATTTCACTAGCCAAAGAGACGGAGGACGAGAAACAACCAAAGTTATTTTTACTTTTCTTTCCGAACCAATACATCATATCTGCTCACAGAAAATTAAATTAATTCTAGAACAAATAACACCTAGTCCCCAGTCTATAGTTGATCACTGTGAAAGGGGAAGAACCAATTGCCCCTTTTTTTTTGCATTGCCATGAATCAAACACAATTCTAAACTCAGTAGTTATACATGAGCTACTAACTAAGCTAAGGTTTAAGATTAATTAAGTCAAAGGTCAATGTCCATATATTTTACAGAACTGTGAAACAAATTCATTCCACTCCCCAGTAACAATCATTAGCAAATACACAATGGAAGGGGGTAGATGTCTAAAAACTTGTTATATTTCTTTTGGGAGGTCAAGAAAGTGTGCTAATTATCTCTCAAACATTTAACTTAGCACTAAAAATATCCAATAGTGTAGCTCTAACCGAATTTGCAAGATGTCAATTTGGTGCTACTGATAATTAAAGTGGTAATTGGAGCTAAAAGAACAGAAAAAAAGGGAATGAAAAAATTGGGCTGAGGGTGAAAATAAAATCAAACTGAGGGAAGGTTGGGGTGTGAGGAGGGGGTAGAGAATGAACAGGAAAGGGACTGTGGGCGGTATAGAAAGAATGAAAATATAAAAAGGGCTTTAATATAATTATTTTAGGATAAACTACCAAATATCATAATAACAACTTTAAATAATTACTCAGAATTAAATTTGATTCAAAAATGAGGTGGCCCAATGGCTAGATAATTTTATAATAAAGGAAATTGATAAAACTAAAGAAAGAGGAAAAATAAACTACTAAGAATAAGAATAAATTTGATGAAGAAAGCCCACCTAGGGAAAGAGGAAAGATGTGGGAAGAATCCAATGCACAAAGGTGACATCTTCTTCCTTTCTTCTGTCTTCTATAGTAGAAGTAGTCACACACACATTTTAAACACAAATATAATAATATTTCGGCATTGTTGCCTTTATCAAACACAAAGAAGAAGAGAGTACAAATAACACAAACAATGGATTACTCCATCTTGAATTTTGAATTAAACTGTTAGAAACAAACAAACAAGAATTAAATTTGAATTTTATTTTTGATGTTGAATTTGAATACTATACAAGAAAAAAAATGTATAGTACGAACAGGCAAAACATTCTTGTATTATGTCAAAACATGTTGGAAATTTGAGCCTACCCCTCTTGAATGGTTCCTGAGTTGGCTTGGCCTTGAAGATCATCAAATTTGGTGCACCTGATGATCCAAACTAAAACATTCAATGAATGGTTCGTTAGTGTACCTTTAAGCCAGTTAGTTACATTTATAAGGCTAAATGAATAGGCATTAATACATTTAATCATAACAAAACATTAAATCACACATTTTTAATAGTTGATTATTGAATATAATTTACAGGGGCCTGTGAGGTTGGGTTTTTTCGTTCGAGTCAAACTTTAGTCGAGTTTGAGTATTGTATATTCATAGTTTTAAAATGTTAAAAATTAAATTAAAACTCATGCTCTTAAAATATGAATGACACTTATTTTTATGAATAGTAAATAATTTTGAAAAAAATTAAATAGCATAAATATAGTTTTTTTAAATTATAAATAACACTTATAAAACACAATTTAAAAATAAGAACAAAACTCAAATAAATATATAATAAAAAATAATTAAAATAATTTCAACACTCACATCTTTCAGGACATTAAAATTACACTAACAATTATAGAAAAAGTTAATAAAATGAATAATTGCATGATAGCTTGGAAATGTATAACAAGACAGTGTAGAAACACTGTAGAATACTGTTCAATGATGTAAAGTAAATGTAGGTGAAGGAAGCCAACCTGAATAAATAATTAGGTTAGGCCTAGATAGGAACAATCACACTTCTCTCTTCATGTCTTTCTAGACTTTTACACTTTCCACTTCTTCAAAAATTTCATAGTTGCACATTAGTTTGAATTGTTGGGATTTTTCATTAATGTCTCTTCATATGAAAAATAAATATTTCCTAAAATTCAAAACAATGTGCAACTGTGGAAGTGTAAAAATGTAGAAATAAAATAGAGAAGTGTGTTTGTTTATATCTAGGCCTAACCTAACTACTGTATCCTTTCAGGTTGGCTTCTTTCACTACCTCTTTACATTAATGTATAGGGTTTCTACACTATTCTGATAAAAAGTTAATAAAATCGATGTTTTAATAAGCTAATATGCCAAAATATGCTTAAGTTACTTAATTTACTGTATAAGAAAACTTAAGAATCATAAACAATTACAAATTTGAAGTGTTTTGTACTTCCAATTTAATTTTTAATTCTTATAAAAGTTGATGCTGATACTTTAAAATTGAAAATAATATGACTAAATTAATAATTCTAGCATCTCTGTTGGGTGAACTGGGGGCGGTCGGGTGTTACTAAATGGTTTTCCACTCTCCCTCCACGCAAATGCGGGTTCACTTCCTTTAATTCAACCTTCCCAATCCTAATCCATTAGCGTAATTAGTACTTAAAGTGTATAACCCGAACGGGTAGTAAGATAGTAAGATAGTAAGTAATAATAATAATTATTATTATTCTAGCAAACAATATGAAATAGTAAATGCTTTTTAAATTTAAATGTGATAAGTTTGGTAAAATATGTATTGCAACGAATAAGATCAACATTGATCTTAATCAGGTTAACCAACATAATTCTATAACTAAATAGTAACTAAACTAGAGCTAGTCTTATGGATAAACGTATTATTTAATATGAGTTTTAAATATCTTATGTTTGGAACCATTTAATTTAATAATATATTCTTGATATTACATTTTTAATTTAACATAAATTATTATTTTAGAAAGGGACCAGGTAAAAAGAGTAAAAAGAATCATCCAATTATTTAGTAATCATCTTAGCTATTTTTATTTTCTTTGCTTTGTCATGGCAATACAAGTTAACAACTTCAATCGAGTGTAATTCAAAATGAACGAAAATATTGAATACATTTACCGGGCAAAAGTAGTTTTAAAGTTCTATTACGTTATTAATGTGAAAATTGAAATTTTTTTTTTTAACAATTTGTTAAGTAAATGAATGATTTATAAGTGGAAATACTGATATCTCAAATAGACTATGCTTGTTATTGCATTTTTAAAATTGATTATCAAGTACATCAAGTGGAAGCTCGAAAATGAGAAGCTTTCAGAACTTTCAATCTCAATCTTAAGCTTAAGCGACAAGCTCGGAATAAGAGTACTTGCAGAGCCCTAGTTATTCCTTTGCTCTTGATTAAACATCTAAATGGTATAAAAGGGTGAGGCCTACACACTTACCAGAAACTGTAAGCCTCAAAGTTCACAATTAAAAAAACATAATTATGAAATTTTCAGGGAACATCTGTCCTCTTCTTCAGCAGAAGAGAGTAAAACACTAACTCGACTATGGAAGCAGGCTAGAGGTAGATCATGGTCATGAATAAACATAAAAACTCCAGTCCATATCAAAGCCACCAAACCATCAAAAGTAACTTTATTTCCAAAGCAACTATCCTCTTCATGTAAAACACTCTCTAACCTATAACCTAGCTACCAGAGACAAATGTATGTTCTACAGAAAAGGACCTTAATAAGCTATAAACAACTTTTCAGTCCGAGGATACTTTAAAACACAGAGGCCTGTATGCAAGGATGATGCTGAGCACGGCCAGAGTACAGGCTGAGTATGAGCCTTGTGCTAGAACGATCGATGACGCAATATCTTGAGTCTCGCCAGAGCCTGGTCCCGGGCTGGCTCTGGCTATGCTCAGCCCGTACTCAGCGGATATTTCCACAACATGGCGCTGCGCGCATAGACGATCAAGACAGCTGTTTTCACGACATAGTCTAATTATGGCGGGTCTAGATCCTCTAGAAATAGATTTTTTCGACATTATCAACGAGTTTGTAGAAGAAGAGATTCATGAAGTGGTGAGAATTCCTCGGAGGCATGTTAGGGATTTCCACTAATTCCAATACAGAAACTAATGATTGCCCTATGATTTTATGCCACGGGAAGCTTCCAGGTAATACTTCAATGTAAACTGTTTTGTTTAAAACTTATTTTTAATAATACCAAACTAAAATAGGGCATATGTCAGGACATATTTGTTTTTGAGAGGGAATCACTAATTTAAATTGTATAACACTATTAATTCTATTAATTTATATTATGTTGGTTTTTATATGTATTATATAAGGTTACATTTCTAGGCGAGTTTTTTTTATAGCAGTGTGTTTGTAACAGTGCAAATATTTCAGTAGTTAGTATAATTTAATGATAGGCCTATATTATTGAATCAAGTAGCCTAGTAAGTTTATTATTTTGTGATTGATATAGAATTTGATGAAGGTTATGATTTTTGTTGGACTAATATTTATACAGAAAGATAACCTAATTGTTAGTCCTGTAGACCTAACCTTTGATACAATCATGCACTCTTCGTTTGAAGTTAACTTATAACAAGTACTTTGACAAGAAATGCATATTTTCAAAATGGCTTTGTACTTGTAAATAGTCAAATAGTCGTAGTCCTTCCTATTTTTTATACAATAACATTTAATGAAAAAATAATGGCAATGTTATTCCAAACATGTTGTAAAAATATAGCAACCTTTTATATTCTTTTTTCTAGATTGTTAGTGGGGACTTGTTCAACGTAGACCAGTCAACTGTATCTCGGGTTGTTAAGAAAATCTCCATTCTGTTAGCGGATAATGTTCGGCATGTGCTGAAGTTTCCTACTGGAGTGGCTGAACTTGCAGTTCTATAACAAAGCCAACTTCCCTGGTGTGTTAGGCTGTATAGACTGCACCCACATTGCAGTTCAGAACCCCGGTGGACCGAATGGAGAAGTTTTCAGGTAACCCTTATGATATGCTAAACTAAATATAGGACAGACATAATTTTCTGAAAAAAGAAAAAGCTTCCTCCCAAACAAAATTAAAACAATAGTAGAACCTACTGTTATTTTACATAGACCCATAGCATTTGTATAGTTACTGAGAACTTTTATTTGTATACATCTAGTTCGGCAAGACTTCAATTTCATTAGTAAGTACCTACTAGGCCTACACACTAGGCCCAAAATTTTCATCATATTGTAGACTTAATTAGGTTTAATGTAAGCTCGGTTAGTCAACAGCAAACTAAAATTACTCTCGCTGGCAGGCCTACTTTCGAAGGGTAGTACTAAATATAATTTTCCTTTTTAATTACACAACACCAACTACTCAGAAGTGAACACACAAAACAAAAACAAAATCCAGGCGGGGATGAAACCTAAGAACCATACCTTTGTAGGCCATTTTTTTATTTAAAAAAAGTTGACAATCACAAAATGTATTGTAGCATTACACTCACAAAAATGTGGATAACCCAAAAATTCCATCTTGATTATTAATCAAAAAAACTTTACTATGTATTAATGAATTAATTATGATAAAGTCTTCATCTGAATATAAAGCAATGAAATTATTTTCTGACTCAAGATTTAAGTCATTTTCGTGTGTGAAAATAGGATGCACACCCATGGCGGTCTTAGGAGGAGTCATATATACAGACATTCATTTGTTTGAGCGAGGGAAGTGTTGGTTTTGTTCTTTGTGCAATATAAATTTGTAATACAAATAGGTCTGTTTAATTTCAATAAAATATCGATTCCAAATGGTTTATGTCAGGTATGTGTGTTTGATTTATCGAATAGCTCTTGGTCCGGATAAGTTTGGTCAATTGATGATCTACTTTACTTTATTTTCTAAAAATAGTGTTCATAAAAAAAAAGTCGAACCCCTTGATTAATTTTTACCATTTATTTCTTAACTAGCAATGGTACATTTTAGTCCAGACATTTGAAAGGGTTACGCAGCTCTAGGTCCTAAATCATCTCCTAAATTTTTGACTTGGCACCATATTTTAAAAAAAATCCTATCCATAACGGGGTTTTGGTTTTTCGCAATAACTCCTTTCTGGTTGGTCCTATGATTAAGATAACAATCATTAATATCATAAAAGAGAAACCTTCCTTCTAATTTTGCCCAATTTTTTTTTTTTTGGTTGGTCATATAGGTTCCAATCTTCAACGGCACTAAGTGGAGAGTATTCAGTGAATTTTCAAAAACACGTGTTTCTACAAGATTTTTTTTTATGATTATAGATTAATAATTGCATATTAACTTTTAACACAAACAAACTGTTAAGAAACTCATTTCTAAACCACCACATAGTAAATTTAACATCACCTTTGTTTTATGTGGTAGCCTCTGTAGGCATAACCCACAGCTTCAATCCATCTTACAATCATTGAAATCTGCTCTGTTTTGATGGTCCAGGTTGGCTACTTATGTGAATATCCTGTGATTCAAGGTCTTGTCTTATTCACCAAGGATAATTAATGTCTCACCAAGGCTTTATCTTTTTTCTTCTTAGCCTTATTTAGCCAGTTAAAATTTATGAAATGTTTGCTTGTTTGCCCTTCACAATAATCTCAGATAACAGATTACTTTAGGTTTATATACTATAACAAGCCGCACTCCATCATTTCCATGATGTAAATTGGAGCAAAGTATGAGGAACAGGATTCTTTGTGTTTCTGACTGGACTTCATTCTTGCTCCTTTGCCAACCCCACTCCTGTGGAATTTTATGAATTCCACTATTTGAGATGATGTTATGAGCTATGTAAAATGGCTTATCAAAAACTTGAAAAACAAAGATATGTTAAGACAGTGTCATAGCAGGGTGTCTACTGAGTTGGAGAAAGAAAAATTAGTGACTTTTTGACCAAAAAATTCCTTTGGTAAGCAGTCAAACATTATGTAATGCATATATAGGCATAATACACTCACATGTAATGTCTGTTCACGGTAGGAATTGACTTTTGAAAGGCCTTTTTCCCTACCATAAATCTATTATATAGTAGGATATTGGTAGGAAAAAATACCTTTCAGAGAGTAATTCCTACCGTGAATGGAGTTTAACATTAAACTTTAACAAGATGGCGAAGGTTGATCTTGTCCTTGGTATCATAGTAAAAACAATCAGACTACTTGCAGATAGCGCATGACTTTCGACGCGTTCGCGTTGTTACGATGCATGGAAAATTAAAACAAAATTTTTTTGTGATTTTATGAACAAAATATTGAAAATTTGTAACTTTTCAGGGACTTTTTTGACCTTTTTTGCAATTAGAGACTTTTCCATGACTTTGGTGACCTAGTAGACACCCCGCATAGCGGTTGTGCGGAGAATTTATAAAGATAAGACATTATATTTTAGATTTTAAGTAAGTTTGGTCAACTGTTGCCTGTTTCATAAAACTCATTCCACCCAGGTGGAGACAGGGAGTTCAAGCCCTTTCCATATAGCCAAAGAAAATCAAAAGCTAATGGCAATACTTCATTAGAAAGAAGATGGATACACTCAATATCTGCAAGTAATTGTTTACAAGACTGAGTTTTTTTTTTAAGACATTTAATTAAGAACAAAATCATAGTCTCCAACTTTTACTGAAGGCAATCTAGAAATACATTAAATGTTATGATCTGGAAAAATATCAGTGCAGAGTTGCACAATGGATACCACCCATGGCATTAAAAATAATATATTAAAAAAATGTATTGATACTATATCAGCATTGTAAAATGTGACCAGAGAGAATTCATCCAGCCGATTTCAAGTTAAGGACATATAATAAAGTGTATTTAAAACAGTGCCATCTCCCTGCATTATTATGCAAATCTCAAGCTTATGGCATGCAGTGGGGGAGAGGGAATACATAGCTCTGAACTGTGGTATTGACGTTTTGCATAAAATTATTCGAAGAAGGATATTTTATTTTTCTGCATTGTGGACAAACAATTGTGTGTTGTCTTTCATGATGAAGAAGCTGTAATTCAAGCGTGTCCCAGTCTTTCTTCACGTTTGTCCGATTTTTCCCCATTGAACCAGGCATCCATGAGTATTTTGTGTCCATCATTACACAAGCAAATAATTGGAAGTTTATTCACGGTTTCAAAAAAGAAAAATATCGTCACCATACTTATTTAACAAATGGTGTTTGACTGTTCAGATATCCGGGCAATAGTCTCCTTTAATTTGATTTATTAAATAGTTGAGAGAAAATTGATATTCAACGTAATTCAAGCTGAATTAAGAATGTATAGATTCTGTCGCTTCATCCATGTTGCTAGCCAATTGCGGCCCTCCATTTAGTTCAGTTGATGGTAAAATTTATTATTTTTTCATGTATGTATTATAATATTTCACATCCACAGTGACTAAATTCGAAACAAGTTGTATACGGTCAACTATTATTCAAATCTATTCATTGGTGAGGTAGCTTTACTACTTTCAAGAATGTGTTTTTGACAGATAGCTTTCACACTTCATAGACTATTTCAGAGAGCCAAACAAGGTTTATTTTTTCCATTCTTTCAAATTCTATAGTTATTTCTGCACTGCGTACAAAGCAATGGATTTTTAAACAACACATTGATGTAGGCTATCATAGTGATGTCAACGGCAAGGACTTTGGAACCACATCACTCCCTCAATAAATAGCAGGTGCAATCCATTTTTAATTGTTTTACCTTTTTTGGCACCCACTGTGCATGGTAGATTGTTCAAGTTTGTCGAGAATCGTTAATTTTTTTATTTTGATGGTGGATGCTCAGAGTTTTTACAACTCTTGCATTTCAACTACTTTGCCTTCATCTTAAGTTTTTTCACATATGAAGCAAAGGATCACTTTGGAAGCATCCATAGTGAAATGTACTAGACTCCTATGGCTAGACTCAGTGAACAGTATATTCTCCATTTAAATAGAGGTCGAGGGGCATAAAGGCCAGAAGTTAACATGGTAGAGGGGGGAGAATATTTTGAGACCCTTCAACCGTTTAGGAATAGTTCCGGCTAACCGAGCCAAAATTCACCAATGTTTCTAAATATTTACTAAGTCTCGTGGTAGTGTGGAAACAAGTGTATAATAGTTGGTAATAGTCAATATGCAATTATTAATTGATAATCTTAAAATCCGATAGAACCACGAGTTTTCAAAAATTTGCAGAATGTTCTCTACTTTGCGCCACTGAAACACTTCGATCAAAATAAAAAAAAATAAGAAAACTGAAGCTGGGTGGGTTTTTTTTATGATCAATTTAAATTTAATTTTACATATGTTACTAAGACCCAGCTTCTTGTAATGATATTGTTAAAAGCTATCTCGATCGTAAGACTGTCTCTTATGACCGAATGAAAAAGAGATATTGCGAAAAAATTTATTTTGGTCGCCTTTTTTTCTCTCAAGAAGGTGTTGTGAGCCAAGGTCAAAAAAACTCAAAATCATTTTTACTCGGATCTACATAAGCCTTTCAAATATCAAAACTCCTAGATTTTTTGAATGCAAATTGGCTTTTTTTTTGTCTATTAATTAGGTTCTCTCTTTTATCACATTTGGTTTTGCAAAATCAAACTTAAGCTCTTAATTGAAATGAAATTACTTTGTTTTAGTAAAAACAAGTTATCATTCAAAGCTCATATTCAACCTGCATTACAGTGGGCATACAATCTAAATGAATGGTTTGCCAGCGACCAAAAAGATCAGGGTTTAAATCCTGACCAGGTGTACATAAGGTTGTTTTTCCAAAATGACTTGCAACAATTTGATCAAGTAAATGTGGGTACATTTTCTTCAAAATTTTACCTCCATCTCTACTCCATTAGATAGATATGTACGTAGTGACCATATAACTGTGAAAACCATATCTATAAATATGGTTTCTTTTATTGTTAAATATTTATTGCTTTGAATCTTACTACCCGTTGATCTATTGAAATTTAATTACACTGATGAGGAAGGTTAATTTCCTTGATGGGGGGGTGATGAGGAAATTAACATTTAGAGGAAATGTACCTGCATTTATGTGGAGGGAGGGTGGAAAACTATTCATGAAATCTGCATTCAGTACACATGGTTGGGAATCAAACTTATTATCTACCCCACTTGGGCAAATCATAAATTAGTAGCGTGTTCACAGGTGTGGGTTGTAATGTTAAGTAATATTTAAATAATAGAATTACAAAATTGCATTTAATAACTTAAAACATTCTTTCCATTCATTTTTAAATAACCCTTTTCTCACAGATTTAGTTAAATAAATTTGTGGCCTATGTTGTGGAGCCATCTAAAACCATCTCGAAAATATAAGTTACGCACCCTGTATTTGGGCAGTTATCTAGAACATTACACTTTGTTTAACCAGCCAGCCCACATCTAAGTGGCATCTAAAATGTTACACTCCTTTTGAATGATGATATATATAAAAATGTCCAATGTTACATTCAATAAAGTTAACAATCATCATTCTGTTTAGGTTGTTGCAATTTATGTTTTTTGTTTGGGTGGTAATGTGAAAATTTAATTTTATTCCAGATTTCTAGTACTAACTGTTATAGTAAATATTTTGTTTTAAAAATATTTTTACAATCAATCAAAACACATTTATTCATTTTGACAATTTGCAACAACTTGTCATTTATAATATATTTCTACATGCGATCAAAACAAGTCTTTAAGCTTCCACATCTAGCAATGGTTCTTTTTTAAATTATTAAGTTTTATGTTTTGGAGTGATTGAAAAACACATCCTTCCGCCCCTAGATTCTGAGCGCAACTGGAGGAGGCCATGCAGTCTGTATGTGTGCTTCTTTTGGTCCTCTCTCGTCCTCCCATTTATTAATCTCGAATCCAAAATCAAATAAGTTCCTTTTCATTCACTAATCAGAGATAGTTGGTGTAAGGTGCAGAAATAACAAAGTGGGTGGACCCAACCCAACCATGCAGGCACTTCAAAAAGCAAGACTCTGATACAGAGATGTGAGAACAGACATGACTAGATTATTTAACAAATTCAAAAATATGAAAATAATGGCCTTATTTTAATACCACCATTAAGCTTTTAAAGTAAGAAATTTTAATATTATGTGAATATTGAATCCTAATCTCTACTTTACCTTCAAATCCTAACCTGGATCTTGTAAGAAATGATTAACATAAAAGGAAATATAAATAGAATAAGATAAAGTACAAACAGTAACTAAATGTTAAAATGAATGGATTATAAGAAATAATGTTAACATTCATACATTCAGTTTTGTGTTAAATTACTGGTCTGGGGCCTGGTTGACAAGTTTATCCTATAATTATAATTGGTTCTGAACCATCAATAAGCAGTACTAGTGTTCTAAAACAAATTTTGGGTGGGGGGGTGATAAAATAATAATTTGAGTCTCAAATCTGAAATATTCTTTAGGATTTGAAGGCCCATCCCTATTATTTACATTAGAGGGTTAATTTTAAATATAAAAAGGGGTGGAAGGAACTGTAATTTCAAGACAAGATTAAAACTCTTAATTCACATACAAAAGATTGAGTGTTAAGAAATGTGTGTGTGTGATGCACATATTAAGTTTGTTTCCCCTACTCACTGAGCATGTATACTAAATGTCAGGCTCTTAGATGATATGGTGTGATCATCTATCGGGGGCGGGGGAACAAAAAAAAAAATAGATGAAGCATGTAGGAAAATACCTTGAGGGAGACCCAGAAAGAGATAGAAACAGATTACTGCAACAATATGAGTAAAAGGATGTGGGTACATAACTAATTAAATAACCCTTTTCTTCAAGACTTATTTCAGGTCAAAAAGTATTATAAAGATCTTTTTCACCAGCAACAAAATTACACAAGTATATAGGCAGTTTAGTTATTACATATTTTTCTAGTAGCTTGTTTCAACAAAGTAAGCTTAGAAATACTTTATATCAAGTGAAATATTGGGTATTTTTTAATTAGGGATACTAGCTGTGCACTTTTTAACTAAATGACACAACTTGAAAATTAGCCCAACTCTGACCGCATTTTTCTTAGTACCATGTCTTACTACATGTTCAGGTTCTACATACATGTACTAATTATGCTGATGTGTTGGGGATTAGGAAAGTTGAATTTATGGGATGTGTAACTGCAATTGCATGGAGGGAGAGTGGGGAATCATTTAAAAAAAAAAAAAAAGAACAACTGTTCACAAAACTGGGATTACAACTCCGATTTTATATTAATTGGTAGGCAAAACTATTGGGAGAGTGATGTCTTAGGCCTGATACATACTTGGAAATATTAATCGCAAACTTTGTTAAGAAACTGTTTCATAATGTTTCCTTTTATTTACAAACATAGGAAAACAGTTTGCAAACTTATGCAAACAAAATAATTCAATAACAAAACATTATTTTCATTTCACTTTTTAAAATTCCAAATAATTCCCCTTTTCTCTATGAAACTATAAACAACATGACTTAATTTATTTATAACTTAATTAGCATTAACTGAGAACTTTTCTCTGAAAAGACATCTTGTGAATGCGGGGAATCCCAGGTCTCCACCGTGGTTCGGATTCCACGTTAAACTGTAGGTCCTTCATTTCATCTCACAATCACCCTACCATTACACATTAGCGGAAGTGTGTATAACCCAAATGGGTAGTAAGACGCGGTGCTAATAATAATAACTTAGAAATTTTCATCGATTTTATACAAAACAACTAATTTTTCAAGAAATTGTTTTAGTCTTATGTTAAATAGGCTTACCACAAAAGTGTATTGGTATAAAATCTCTCTAAATTGAAGAGTTTTTTTCAGTTGTTCAAGACATGACAAACTAGAATGAAATGTAAAAATCAGGAACTGATGTGCTCTGTGTGAACAACAGGATCAAACTGACCCAGGTTGCTTGTTGTCTACAATGTTTACAAACACATCCAGACACACAAACTGTTTCTTATAGCCTATCTGAAATGGATGACCAGAAACACAAACACTCTTTTCCAAACAGTATGCAAACATATCACAGACGGTTTTCCAAAAACAATAAAAAAACATGCCAGAAACAATAGCAACATTATTTTACGATGTATTCGAACAAAGATTCTGAAGAATGTTTCAAAGTGCATACCAGGCTTTATACCATTCGACCACCAAAATTTAATCATCGAAGAGGAAAGAAAGCCTCCATTTATCTAATACATTTTTCATATGAGCCATGAATCTATTTAAAGGACCTCAATGTACAGACATTACTTAATAAAATAAGGTGTGACTTGACATAATTATGAATAAAATAATAATATAACTGGCACTAAAATTTCCAACTTATTGAAATAAGAAATATAGTTTTCTGACGCCACATTAAAAACAAAACCATATTTACCTGTATCTTTGGTTTAGTAAGAAGCAAGGGCTGACTTTTCTGATTGACATTTGCATTGCTGCTTTGAAGAGGATTCCTTGGTCTCAGTTTATCCAGTTGGACATTTGTCCGCAGCGGGATTCGAGACACTTTTCCTTTGGCTAAAAAAAAAAGCAGCTTTAATTGAAGGAAAAGAGTTGCATTTGTAAGAAGTCATAGTAAAAGAATATAATCCATGCTAGTGTTATCCACGATGCCTCGACAAATTTAATAAAGTGGTAATAATTTTTGTTTAGTGCTATTACTGTAATATACATCACTTATGCAACAGAAACATTGACATTGAATGTAAGAGAGACTATGAAAGTGGAGGCCACGAGAATGAAGTTTGTGAGGAGCATGTTAGCTATCACAAGAAGAAACAATATTAGGAATGAAGTTATCCGGGAAAGAGGGAAGGGGGGTACATAAGATAGTAGAGGAAGCAAGACAGATGGTATAAGTATGTAATTAGGATGGAAAAATAGAGGATGCCAAAGAAAATGTTGGAAATGTATGTAGGAAAAAGACCACAAGTGAGATCAAGAAAGATGGGAGGAGCAGATAACAGAAAGTGTTCAAGTGAGAGGAGAATGGTGGAAGGTTGGAGGAAGATGGAGGTATTTTATTAAAATGACCCAAACACAGGATGGAAACAGAGATATATAAAAATGATGATTTATCCCCAATTCTACTTTTATTTTGGTTAATGTGTTTAATAGTTATCATGAGACATATCCATCGCAGAGAGGCAAATACAAATCGATGGATTTAAAACTGAAAACTCGCTTCACTCGTTTAATAAATCAAACCACATGATTATTTTTTATATATTTTTACACCGACAATACTAGATCGCCTATACAGGGAGCTTATTATATGAGCACACAAGTAAAAATGTCCCTTCAACTTATTACCTTTGTCACCTAAGCAAGCCTGTAGCTCTGTAGCCACACACCTCTAAGAGCAGCCTTGCAATCAATTGCCTTTAAATTCTTCTTCTGCAAGGCAAAATGATGTCTCATTCTTTTGCTATTGTATGATTGTTTTGGATTTTTCCGTTTATCAAGTGATAATATCAACCTGTTGTTGAGTAAACTTGTTTGCCTCATATTGTCAAATTTAATATTCAAATTATATACTGCAATTATTTAACAAAGTAAAATACAGTGAGAATTTTGTAAAGTTCAAATTAATTAATCAAGATAGTTAAATAATTTGTCTAAAAATTGTCGTATGTTTCAATGAACAGATGAAACTAATAAAAACATTGTGATGTGCAAAATATTTTATAATATATTTTTAAACTCTACATTCTTAAGAATTTATGTTAAGGCCCTTGGCCCTGTCAAGTGCAAGTTGAAAACCTATTTTGTGGGATAGTGGGCAGGTGGTTGAAAGGCAAGGCATGGCTTCACAACTGACCAAAGTATCCTTCAGCGCCAACCAGAACAGATGGACCACAGAAACTGTAGATGGCGCTAGCTACAGGGCAGGTCTTGCGGAGAAATCATACATTTGAAAATATGTTTTCTCGAGAATTATTGAAATTTTTATGTTAATATTTTCAAAACCCCTTCTATGATAGTGTATCGATGTTGAGCTTTGTTCTAAAATGTTCTATTGGCCTGGGAAGCCGTGAGTTTGTACATGCTCTGGTACTCTGATACAAGTCTTTGGCCTGATAGGACGTGTTTTGAGATATGTAAGTATTAAGTGCGCAACACGTTCACAAAGGAACATGAAGATTTATTATCAAAAGAATTTAATGCAATCCTGTGTTTGAATATATATATAATTCAAGTAAGTGTGGGTGTGTTGAATAATATATTTTTACAAAAGTGTGGCATTTGGCAAAGTAATCATGATCATTTCTATAAACATGTGGCAAGTCTAAAATTATTGAATAAATCACTGGTAAACTTATTCCTGACAATAATCATTAATCATATAAATTCCAAATCAACCTAAAGTATAATAATGATAAAAGTGGGAAGAAAGACACGCTGCAAACAACGCCGCAATGAGTACCACTAATTATGGGACATAACATTCGGTGGTTAATACAGAGTGCTATAATACGAGACGTAACAAACCTCCACAACGAGGGGCCAATATTCGTAGTATAACATAGGACATACCAAATGGGGTCAGAGTCAAACTATTTCATATGGCTACCACATGTGGCAAGAAATGCAGTATAGTATTATAAGGTGGGGGGAATCAGCAAAACTTACCAAGTGCAGAGCTTTTTGGTATCGGAATCTTGCTCAGCGTAGTTAGATCTCTTACTGGTTTGTTGTCTAGTTTAGCTGAAAAACAAACAAATGAGAATTATTGTCAAACTCTTAATTTTGTTTTGTTAACTGTCCAAGTACTTAAAATTTGAGCCTTAGCCTTTAATAAAGGTTCAGGATGTAACTCAACTTTTTAGTCTCTGCAAATTTGGGCTTGGGGTTGTGATGTGTGTGGCAATGAATGACCGATTGCTGGCTCTATTTGTCCAGCTTTATTTTTTGTTAAATGTGCAGATAACACATTCTTTCCATTGCATGAATATTAATGGTATTGAAATTTTCAGATGTTATATTTTGTTTTAAATCTGAATATTCAAAACCTATTTTTATTTCAATAAACAATTGATTTGGATAAGTTTAGCTTTAGCGAATTATAGTTTGGCTCAATTTTATGGCCAGGATATTTCCTTAAGATCACTTATACTTGACAAGAAATGAAAAAACTTGAATTCAGGGATCCCTAAATTTTGTTCCAATCACAAGATTTTATCCTTTAATTCAATGTATAAATTTAAAATTTTACTCACATGTAAATAGTTCATCTTTGTGGGAATCAATTTTAGGCTTTGTGTTAACTTTCTTGATTGCTCCTAAAATAAAACCAACCCACATAAATTAGTGTAAAGAACAAGAGTAGGCATTTTTTTTTTACTAAAATTGACTAAATGCCTATAGCTTGGATTTATGTATTAAACTGATCAACAAAGGTTTTGTCCCAGAGAAAATAAGGGTGATCAAAATGTAATTTTTTTCCACCGATTTCAAAACTGGTCTCAGAATTGTTCTATCAGATATAGCTTTAATGTTATTCCCACTTGAAGACTGTACAATGCATAAGGAAACTCTTTCCAAATTGCAGTTAAGTTAATAGAACGACCCCACCCTCTTTCCCACTTTATGTCAAACCCTTCAAACCTTTTTTTTACAACCCCAAGTTTTTAAAAGCCATGTAGATGACCTACTTCAGACATGATGAGTTAAATTTTTACTTGCTGTCTAAGTCAGATCAGCACTCCTGGGAAGTTGGTGGTCAGAGTTTGTTCTGTAAACATCTAATGCTAATGGTTTTTTTTTACCATAAACTGTTGTCTATGTAGTTCATTGTCATTTTATGGTGTTTGTGTAACTCAGTATACATTTTAAGTGTTTATAATAACAAGTGGCACAATGCCTAGATATTGTGTCAATCATCCGGACTCTTTCTGTTACATTTGTGTCAAGGTACCATTTAAAAATTACAAATGTGGTTTTTACTACACTCATTGAGAAGTGCTATAAGTTTACTGTGGATGCAAAATTGTTGATCAATTTTTTGTTGTGTCACTTGCATCAGAGTCCTCATGGGTTGGTCAAAGGGTTCTCAGCACATGAATTTTGCTGTTTCATTGATTTGGTGGAAACCAAAAGATCCTTCTACAGATTGTTACTTTTGTCTTACTAACATTTCAGGCATTCGAAATCAATGCACTGTGAAATACCCTAATTTACCATCTGCCATGAGGCCTGTACCTCATAGTCCAACCTCCAGAAAATGCCACACAAGGTGGTGATGAACAAGAGGAAGAGCCTGTAGAGCATAGTGATGATGTAAGGTTTGATCCAACTCTAGTGGCTTCCTGTTTTATCTTCTGAACCACATTTACTCACCCAAGATGATCTCGATGATCTCAATGATCTTGTGCGAGATTTGAACCTATCTAAAAGGAAAGCTGAATTGTTGGGGTCCAGATTGAAAAGCTAGAATTTCCTCTTTTTGAGAAAGGTAGTGACTAAGGATTTCTTTTCTCTTGAAGGACTTGTGTTTTGTAATTATGTTTGTTCCATTATGGAAGCACTTGGTCATGAGTACAAAATGAAAGAGTGGCTTTTATTTATAGATCCTTATAATGTTAGCTTGAAAGCTGTGCTTCTTCACAATGGAAATAAGTTTCCATCAGTGTGAATAGCTAATGCCTTCGATACGAAAGAAACACATGCGTGCATGAAACTCTTACTGGAAAGTATCAAGTATGAAGAATACACATTAAATGTTAGTGGTGACTAAAAAGTCAATGCTCTATCACTTGGACTTCAACTGCCGTTTTCTTTGTGAGTGGGATAACAGAGACCGGATAAATCACTACACGCATAAACGGTGGCCAAAGCAAACATCACTAATCCCAGGAAATGAAATTTTTGTCAATACACCACTTGTTGATCCAGGAAGTGTATCTACCTCCACTACATATAAAAATTGGTCTTATAAATAACTTTGTTAAGGCAATGGATTGAAATGAACCTGAATTTACATATTTAAAAAATTCCCAAGAATCAGTGATGCAAAGATCAAAGAGGGAATCTTTGTAGGACCTCAAATAAGAGAACCGATTACAGATGAGAGCCTAAATGGTCAGTTGAACGAAGCTGAAAATTTTGAATGGGAGTCTTGAAAGGGTATTTATTTGAAATTTTTAAGGAAACATAAGGTAGACAACTACAAAGAAATAGTGGGTTATCTATTAAAATAGGCCTATTACAAACCTGGATCTACACCTGGATTTCTTCCTAGCAAATCTTGGAGCAGTCATGGTAAACAATTCCACCAAGATATTTCTGGCATGGAAAAGCAGTACCAGGTCAAGTGGAGTCCAATTATAGTTGCTACTATCGTTGGACCCGTAAGAGGGATGTTCGTGAGGCCAAATAAAACAGAAAATCCTAAACTTTTACCTTTTAGGTAAGATAGTCCTTTGCTATGAATGAATGCTAATAAATTGAAAATTGACACGTGGGCACCAGAATAGAGTCCAGAACCTTTGACTAAGCGTACTAATGCCCTTCCACTGATCTCTCTAACTATAATAATTAATTTAATTCATCCCCCAAGCTTCACCTTTCTTATATAATTATAGCGCTTCTTTCTTTCATGTGTTGTAAATTAACATAATATTGTAAACTTTAAGTGGGTGTCACTCAAAATCCTTACACGATAAAGATATTATAAAAAGCTAATCAAAATCTGCACAAAAAATACTATTTGATTCAACTTTTACGTTTTTGGAACAGAAAAACAAAGTTTCTTTTTTGTAGACCAGTGTTATTAATGATGCAAGTTTTCATAAACATGTGAATTGTTTATTTGATTGAAATTAATAGACTAGTAAATTTGAAGAATACATTTTTATAGATGATAGTAAGTCAAAATGTAAATGTTAAAGTGAATTAAGCTTATTTTATCATTAAAGTTTTAAACATAACAAAAAAAAGGTTAAATGTATATGTGGTTAGCATTAAAAAAGCAAATACTTATTCATAGTTATATTGATTTAAAAAAAAGTCAAAGTATCAAGCATATATAAAAAAAATTGCTTACTTTGGTTTAAGTTAAAGTAAATAAAGTAAGAAAAAACCTAGATTTTTTTACAAATTAAAGTTTATCTTTCAATTTCTTTAACACAAAACCAACAAATTTTATGACGAAACAATCATTTGATGTCCACCAAAGATAGTATCTTTCCAAAGTGAAAATATTAGTTGATCTTTAGTTTGAGGCATAACATGTACAATTTGGGCACAGTGGGAGTAATGCAACACTATATATAAATTGTAAATATACTTAAAATGTAAATTATTGGGGATTTGCGAATAATATTTCGATAACATATTTTCACATTAACTTTTTTTTTTAAAGG
>CABFVZ010002184.1:34351-57185 GCA_902151445.1 Timema monikensis
GGGGGGGGGGGGGGGGGAGGGGTTAGTTAAAAACAGATTGGGAAAGGGAATGGAAATGAGAATTATGACCACATTAAGAATTACAACCACTATCTTTCACCCTGCTCAATTCCAGTGTATACCTTTTGAAGTGTCTTGTGGGAGCTGCTCCTTCGGGTCATCATAGCACTGAGTAAAGGTTTTTGAACAGAAACGTGAAGAAACGTAATTATCTTGCATTTTTGAAATTCCAGAAGTGTTTGGCCATGGCACAGCTGAAAAATTGTTCAAAGTACAAGACTTTTAAATCCAAAATTTAATTGAACACAGTTTGAGAAAATTTTGAATGCCTCAACAATGAATTATATCAATTAAGGTAGTTAAGACTACCTCAAATATTTTTGGTGAGTGGCCCACATCAGGGAAGTGTGTGGTTTTTTTAAACCACCTGCCTACCTAATTGAAAGAACCAGTTTTTTTTTTAAAATCATGCACTGAACTTATTGACATAGCAAACACTGTTCTGAAACTATGAGCCGACTTCAATGTAGGGGAGAAAACTATTGTTATTGTTTAAACCCGGTTTAATTAAATGTGTTTGATTTAAATTAATTCAAACCATTTGTAGCTTCTTAACTGTATATGCCCATTCACAACTCAGTAATGTAAATAATAAGTTATGATTTTTTTTAAAGAACATGCATTTTACTCAAATTATAATTTACTGACAAATTAAAAGCCGAGTCACAAAATATGGTATTATTTTAAGAACTTCAATAGAGATTTCTTATAGAAATGCCACTGTAATATTACAATATTAGTAGACAAAGAATAAAATAATAAGTGGCATTGTATAATATTGTACTAAAATTAATTAACTAAACCTTTATAAGTTCAAATTAGACTATTAATGATTTAGAAAGGGATTTCCTAGGGAATGGTTTATTACTCACTATGTTAAGTTAAATAGACTATTTAATAATTTAAAAAGGCTAATTTTACAGAACATAAATAAGTAAATTTCTATCATTAATTGGAATTATCCTGTATAAAATAAAACCAAGGTGGTGTGTGTGTATATTTATTTAAATACTTGGTCTAAAACAGACAATTCTGCCTTCATTGAGTCAAAGGCCTGTTTTCTGAAACTATGCGCTGACCTTATTGAGACAGTGGCCAACTTTATGAAACTATGCACTGGGCTTACATTACACCACACCATACCATCTAGTTTCAAGAAAAAACACTATCTTTACTGAAACAAAGTACTGTCTAGTTTTCAGAAAGAACACACTATCATTAATGAAACCAAGTGATGTCTAGTTCCCAAAAAGAACACGCCAGCTTTACTTTGGTCGAGTGTCATCCTTGTTTGTTTCTACACAGACCTGTTTGGATTTAACTATCCTTCTAAATGAACATGTGTAAAAATCTTCATTTTATTTAAGCATTAATCAACTCACACTGTTTTTTTAACTTATGTAGAAATCTTTGGAATAAATTAACAAGGTCAGTCAAGGACTTACGGTAGTAAAATATGCATAAGCTATGAGCAATAGGGAAGCGAGAAAGAAATTTAATGTATTAGTTTTTTTTCCTCAAAGTGACCTAATTTGGTATGAATGTTTGTTGGAAATGGTATTATGACATCAATTAATGGTTTCCATATCTTGTACATATTTAAAACACAAAGCAAAATTGTTCATGATTATTTGTTCATTCTTATAATTAATAGTACACATCATATATATGTCACAGAACAAGAAATCAACAAAGTAAAACAAAACATTAAAGAACATTTAGAAGGTATTGCCTATGTTCTTGCAAGTCAAGGCTCACCCACTAAAATGCTCTATTGAGTGGATGAAATTACTCAAGTACCAACAATGTTTTTACTCGATCTGAATGATTCTAATTTTTGGGTGAGATCTTTCTCATTTTAATTAATCTTGGAGTTGTAAAATTTGTCACAATCTATCAACTATTACAGCTACATAAGACATGGTTGGCATATAAATACAAGAAAGAAAAATATTTTTTGTGATGTCTTGGTTTTTCCAGTATCAATTCAATTACTTTACTATAAGTTCAAGAAAGAACAGGCTTAAAATTGAAAGAGCGAGCCAAACAAATGCTAGAATATTTCAAGATTTAGAAACAAAAAATATGAAAAGGCGAGGACAATGCATTTTCTCTGCCAATATCATAATAACCTAGCTTTCACTATATGTTGCTTCAAAATAAAATTTCAAGCAAGCATTTTCATCCCGCACTTGCACTGGAGAAGCTTAAAATTATTTAACAATTTATCCCATGGATAAGATATTCCTGTAGATTGACAGTGACTAGGAGGCCAGAGCTCATATTCCTAAAAGCAATTGTGGGTATACTTCATTACATTTCTAACTTTCCTCTCTTAATGCACCAGTGTAAATATGCAGATCCTTGATTGCAGTAAGATATGAAGCTAGTAAAACCTACTCAATTGACCTTATGTTATAATTTAAAAAAAAAAATAGCTTAAAATCAACTATGATAGAATTTATCCAATTACTATCTTAACTCCCCTTGAGGTGGCGAAAGAATTGGTATGACACAATCATACAAACTCTCATATAGTGCATTATAGCTTATATAAAGATTTAAAAAAATACAAGGCAAAGTTTGCTTAGAAAAACAAACCCATTACCAGTTTATTCCAGTAAAAACTCTTCCTGTATAAATTTTTAACAAAATTAAAATCAATTATTTGTAAACAACACACTAACCAATTATATTTATTAAAATCTATTATTTATCATAAAAAAACTCTCAAATATCCATGCACAACTAGATCTTAAGGACAATTTATAAAAATTTCAAATCATAAAAAAAAATATCCTCATTTGTAAACTACCTTTTTTTTACCAAAACAATAAAAACTTATTTGTCAGGTCAAACACTCCCTAGAAATTCATTCTAAAGAAAATTGTTTAGAGCTATTTGTAAAAATTTTACTTAAAAAGTCACTAATCAGTAAACTACCCTTAATTTGAAGACTATGTTCAAAATAATTAAAAGTCCTGTCCAAACAAAATTCATCAAACAAATTCAGATCCATACCTTGGGACAGATACAAATTCACTTTTTATTGGTAAGGGGAAAGTTTTGTCATATAAATTAGTCATTCTCGAGGCCGAGGCTTCATAACTTACTTTATCAATGGTAGTTTAAAAACGTCAGAAAAAGTTCTACTAAACCAAATATATTATATATATTAAAGTTGGGGTAAGTTGCTCCTCGAACAAATAAGAACAATATTGTTTTTTATCAATAATATCCTTACTATTTTGATCAAAACATTAACTTTAAAAGAAATATATATACAGCACACATTGGGTTGATCAAATAAACTCTAATTAGCAAAATAGCTGTTGGCCTCAAAAATAACTTAAACAACTTTTGCGTTTCCTTCTCAACTTAAAACTATATTAATAACATTAATTAAACTCACATTCATCAGCTAGATTATAGCGGCCATTCTGAGAATGCTCTGACAATACAGTGTCCATGGGATTTTTTTTGATTGAAGGCTTTATTAAATAATCAATAGCTCTATTACTCTTCGATGAGAAATCCAAGGGTTCATTGAAATCAAACTTTGTAGTATTTATGCTAGTTAGATTATTTTCGTTTTGTTTAAAATAATCTTTAAAATTTTCCAAACGATGAGCCAAGCTTGATGAACTAGTTGAGGTTGTATTTTCTAACAACTCTCCGGACAATCCAGGCACCATGAAAGTTTTGCACATTTCTTCGGTTGATTGAACAATTGTATCAACTGATATAGTAGATAGTAAATTTGGGAAAGAAACACACTCTATAGCTTCCAACAGGGGTCCATCACTAGTCATCAAATCACTTTCCCGTGAAGTTGTTTGGATAAATGTTATGTCAGATGGGTCGTCACTGAGAGAATGATTGTTTTCAGGAACAGTAAATGTCAAATCAAGTTCATTTCTGGCAGTTAAAGTTTGGTCAACGTCTTCAACATCTCCAACATCTTCACCATCTTGAGAGTCTGAGGGGAAATAAAGATGTGTGTTTTCATATACAAGCCTTTATTATAATGTTCATGTTTACCAGTAATGTATACAACTGTAATGGTAACAATAAAATATTATAAAAGGAGCTTAAATTGTCTCTTTAAAAATAATAAAAAACATAAGCATATTAATTTAAAAAAAGCCTGCTCTTAGCTTTTTGGAATTTTTAACAATTGTTAAATGCTCTTATTTGGCTTTTACAAGAAAAAAAACATAGCACACACTTTATATTGTTGCCACTGGACAAAGAAGTAATGGCTGTCTTTGTAAGGAAAATTGATAATTAACACCCCCCACCAGTTAGGTTTCATTCAATCAGAACTTATCAGGAGTCAGTGTGAGACGAGCAACCCAACTTCCTTAAAGAGGAAACCAAAATACACAAAAGGGAAAAAATTGTAAATAATGATAAGACACTTGGACAAGAACATGTAAAAGGAATTACACTCCTCACTTTCCAAGGTTTTCCTTAATAACATATATTTTAAATTCACATCTAGTATCCATTTCCTGTATCTGTCCTTTATATTATTGATTATTCCAGAAGAGAGTTTGTATTATATTAACATACAATGTCAATTCCTTACGTTTTACCTACGATATTCCTTTTATATATTCTTATCTAAGCATCCTACCATTATTTACAAATTTTCTTTTTCTCCTGTTAGTGTTTTTATTGTTTCCTCATTTAGGAAGTTTGAGTTGGGCATTTCACACTCCTTCCTGATGAGTTCCTATCCAATGAGATCTAGTTCAGTGTATTTGGCAGTAATAATAGATTTTCTTTAAGAGAAAACCATTACCTATTTGTCCAATGGGAGCAATGTAAAGCGTGGACTGTGGTGTTCTTTACATCGTAAAAGCCATAATGTGTGTTCCTTTTCTGTTTCTATCCACCTTTCCTATACCTTATACCAAATATAATAAAGTGAAAAGAGGTTTTACTTAATGAGATATTATATTTACATCTTAAGTATATAGGATAAGCAATTAAAGATATAAGACAGCTATAAGCTGTATGTGTTTATCAGTGGGATCAATTTAATATTCAGATGGAGGTACCACAACCTGGTTAAATTTTTGCACTAAAAAAATTCAATATTATGAAAATGAAATGTGAAATTACAGTAGTACTTTTGGTTACTAAGCTTGTTACTTTCACTTACCAGATACTAAAGATGCCATGTCTGAATGTGACCATAAAGACTTTGACTGAGAAGATATGCCATATTTCCCTAAACAAATTATTGCATGTTCACTATATAATACATTTTTTCATGAAATATTATTGGCAAATTAAAAACATTTCATAAACAATATAAGTCAGGTTTTATATCTTAATGGTAGTTCAGTATGTAGGAAGAGAAAGCCCTCAAGAAATAGCAAATGCACTTTTGAGTTGTGGTTACACGGTCCGGTTCTAGGTGTTAACAAGTGTGTGTTTATATCCTCTAGTAATCAACGAAGGAAAAAAATTGATTGCAAACACCTTAAAAGTGTTACATTGGAGACAGAAAAGTATAAATGCTATGCGTGTGGTTGGCATATAATACAGTACTATTGCAGTCACATACGCTTGCTCGATGTAAAGAGCAGCACCGTTTTGATTTTGCTGATAAAAAACTGTATCAAAGGAGGCGGTACATGAAGCGTAGCTACACGAGTCAAACCCATACTGGAAATTACTTAAGCTGGATAATACAGAATCCTAGTGTTTCTGTTATCCAGCCTGGAATGCCACCACTTTAGGCCAAATAATTGCGATTAGTGTATTTGTTAAACACGAACTGAAATAGCTACCCACACAACCTAAGCACTCAAGCTCACAAAAAAATATGATTATCAAGGTTTGAATCTTGACTGGATTAACTGGACGGAGTTCCCCACAAATAGTTTGATAATCTCCTTGCCATTCTAATGTACTTCATTTTAACCAATGTGCTAGTTCCTATATCATAGGAAGAGTATTTTAAAATAAAAAAGACAACAATGAAAAACCTTTTCCTATATTAATAAGGTCTAATGAAAGGGGTAGAGAAGGATGTCAACCTGAAATAATAGTTGGTTAAGCCTTGATAGAAACAGTTATCTTCCCTCCATTTCTACATACACTCTTCACACATCCATCTTCTTATCTCACTTTCACATCTTGGGAAGATTGATTCACTGATTTGTGAAAGAATAAGTTTCTTTTTAACCATATTTCAAATATAAATGGGTATATATTTTTATGGGGGGTGGGGGAACCAAACCTTAAACACAGGTATATTTTTCTAATACCGTATGCTTAATTTAATCAACTGGTTATGTCAATTGAAGGCCACCCAGAACAAGGTTGTAGCCCTCATTATTTTTTTTCAAAGTTGACTTTTTCATGGAACAAGGTTGTGAAATGTAAGCTGCACACAACAGGGATATTGGAATTTATTCGGATGGTATTTTTTATTAGTATTAGGTTGGCTACAAGTTTTCTCTGCGCAGAACAAGGTTATATCAGTAAATAATATACATCTAAGAGGGGTAAGATTATAGCTGCAAAAAACCCAACAGATGAGGTACAAAGAACAAGGTTGTAACCAAACTTTTTAGATGACGATTGTAATATCACATTTCATTAACTAACATCCTTATAAAATTTGAATGTTTTTTTACCATTGATTTAAACAGAAATTATTGCTATTGTGTGATTTCAGGAATGTGTCTGCAGATGCTCTTATGAATGTAAACCAATCACATTAGAAGCAAAACTTGGATTGTTTAAGGACTTCTACTCTTTGAAATATGATCAGGAGATGGCACTTTTACGACAAAACTGTGTCAATCTCTAGGATATTAAAAGAAGAGAGGTTGAAGAAGCAGTTTCTCAAAGACATTGCAGTTTTTCCTACTTTCTATCAGTACCACCAGATAAAACTTACCAGGTTTGCCAAAGAATGTTGTGTCATGTTTATAAAGTAACTTCTCTTAGAATACAGAAGATGCAAGAGAAACTAAAATGGGGAGAGTAATTATGTGACAAGAAAGGGAAATATAAAATTCTGCCCTATGCCTTTCCTGATAATATAAAGGAAGCTATCCGGGATCACAACCGATTTTTGACAAAGCAGGAAATCATTACAGTTGCCACAAATCTGAAAAGGGTTGCTTATCGGCTGATCTGAATTTGAAAAAGATATCCGATATGTTTGGAGAAGAACATCCTGTATATAAATGCAATGAACACATATATTTTCAACTCAGATTTTAATCTCCGATTCGGTCTTCTCAGAACAGATTCTTGCTCATACTTTGACACACAAGTGGACATTATTTCAGCAGAGACGGCTGAAAAGAGAAGGGCTATTGAAGTTCAAAGTAGATTACATCATTCTAAAGCTGAAAGAGCTCACAAAGCAATGAATGAGGATGCAAAAACAAAGTCTTCACTATATTGTACTTTATACAGATTTGCAGCAAGTGCTTTTCTGCCCTATACTGTCCCACTCATTTGTTTTCAATCAATATTGGCCAGAATAATAATTGGCATATGCTGTCACAGTGTCAGTATTTAATCACACTCAAATTTTTGACAGCGGTTAATTAGAAGTTCTTGGTATCGGGACATAGTTTTTTTCATTGTGACCGAGACTTTGCTCTGATAAAATGTTGAAAGAATAATTAAGCTGTATATGTTCTTAAACACCGCATTGAAGTTATAGCTTCAGCAAGACCAAGTAAACCTTTCCTTGTATACAATATGCAACCTGAGGACTTTAAAGACTTGGAATGCCTTTGAAACAATCTCTTAGAAGGGACCCTGACTTAAGATATCAGCAGATGATACAGGAACATTGTGTTAGAAACAGCCATAATGTATTGAGGCCCTGGTATCAATATTCAATTCTGAAGAAATCAAGAGGAGTTGCAAGCCCTAGTGTTACACTGAGTGAAATACCTTTTCTCCATTCTCAACCATTACCAATAAAAGCAGAAAAATTGAAAGACCAAATGAATATGTGCAATTATATTTTGCTGGAATACAGGCCATTTTATGAAGAACTGAAGGCTGAGTAATTGTAACATAAGTAAAATTTTTTGTCAAAAACAAATTAATTCATTAGCTTATAAAATTCGATTAAAAAGTTTACATAACTATTTTCTATGCACTACAGATTAAGTATTGGCAGGTGTATCAAAATTGAACATTAACTATGTTTAATAATAATATCTTGTTGAGTGTTATGATTAAGGATCATTAATGTATTGTTGGTTACAACCTTGTTCTGTGTTCAGATATAAGTTTTATTAGGAATAATAGGCCATGAAACGAAATCACGCACGCATTGATTAGTGTAAACAGTGTATTTAATATAATGTATGCCAGAAAACAACCGACCAGTAATCAGACCAACGAACTACTAGCAGTAAGATACAGTTACAGGGAGTATGATATAGAGATAGCCAACATAACACAAACTTTGCAGAGTTGCCAATACAACCATATCAATAAGTTTTTCTATTATTTCTATTTTTATTACTTATCATCTAAAGTGTTGGTAGTGATCAATATAAATTCAATACACATATTTTATCATATTTATTGTCATTTTGGCTTTAAAAGATGTATACTATATGTTTTATCTCATTTCTCAACAATTTAAGATTTGTGGGTTACAACCTTGTTCCGGGTGACTATTCGTAGCAAACTTAATTATTTTATAAATAGTGTGTATATTGTATAGGCTGTGTAAGTTAAGCCTACATTTAATTATTATCACTAGAGCCCGTATTTGTATGCAAAGTCAAATATTAAAATATGCACAAAAATATAAAAGATATGCACCATAACATGGAAAAACAAATGAACAAAAATCAAATAAAACTATGTGTTTTGCAGAAAATCTTACCTTATTCGTGGATGTTACAGTATCTATGGAAAGTCATAACGAGATTTTCTTCTGTGAAGCTCCTTTGTCGGTCACTGAAGAATGTTTTATGCAATGAAAATGTCCTTTTAACATCGCATGATGTCACAGGTGCATGTTAAAAAACACAATTCTTCTAAAGTGAATTATTCTTCCCTTTAAGTTTTTTTTCTACCAGACAACTTCATGCTAATTCGACAAACTGTTTTGTAACCATTATTTTTATTTAATACCTGACTAGGATAAGATTATTGAATGCAATTTTAGCAACACCGCAAGTTTCTGAAGACAATGCTACAGAAATGTGAGCTATCAGAGAAAGTGAAAACTGTAAGGGATTACGTCAATTCTCCTACTGTGTTATAATTTTAGGTAACTTAGAGAAGCGGGTATGGATGTACCAGATCTTTTTCTCAATACCATCTTCAGAACATAAACACATGCACGCTAGTTTTATTTTATTTTATACCCAAATGACTGCAGAGACTAATTAATTAGTTAGTAACTAGCCGGTGATAGAAAGGAGACAAGTAATAATTTAATATGACAGTTATGAGTAAAATAGACATTTTTATCTTAAAAATTATAAAATGCATTAAAAATGATTTTCACCCAAAATATGGATTTATATACCAAATGGTCTATTTACTATTTAAGGTGGGAATTAAAAAGACTTTCATTTCCGCATATTTTTGGATGTGCAAGAAAGAACATGCATTTTGCATACAAATCTGGGCTTTAGTTATCACATTATAACAGAGTTGTGGTAAGAAGAAAACTGTTACAAAAATTACTAAAATAATGTTAATATATTCATACATCAAGTCATGTGACCTGCAACTGTCACTTTTGACAGATATGAGCAATACTTTTAAAATAATATTCATAATATAGTAAAATGTTATCTACATTAACCACAAAAATATTTTTATTTTCTAAACTGTTATTCCTATTAAAATTGGACTATACATTAAATGGTTTGTACAAATCCTTGCTATGATAACCTTGTTTCCTATACGGTAATATCTTTAAAGGTCCATTTTAATTATTGTAGTATTAGTTAACATTTCAGCACTGTTTCCCAACAAACAAAACAGCCTCTTACTTTTGCTATGTATCCGACACCTTAGCTCAGTCGGTGGCGTGAAAATGTATCATTGATGAAATATGGGTTTATCCTTTAAAAGTGATAAAGTAACGATTGGCGACTAGATGTTTTTTGTACCTGTCCTAGTCAAGTTAGATTATAAGGCATATGAAGCTACGACAGGCCTAGCCAGCCAGTAGTGGAAAATATATAGCTTGAATAAAAAACTGACTGGTCCAGAAACATTAATGAATGTAGAATTTGGAAGAAGGTACAGGAAAGGTGGATAGAAACATTTAAAAGGAATAAACACAATGTGGCTTTTACAATGAAAAGAAGAACACAGTTCACTCTTTACACTCTTTTTAGGAAGTTGCGTTGCGCGTTTCACGCTCCTCCCTGATGAGTTCCGATAGAATGAAACCTAGGTCGGGGGATTGGGTGGTAACGATCAATTTTCTTTAAGAGGCAACCATTACCTCTTTGTCCATTGGCAGCAGTGTAAATTGTGAAATGTGTTCTTTTCATTGTAAAGGCCATATTGTGTTTGTCCCCCTTTTATATGTTTCTATCCACTCTTCATATACAGTCTTCCAAATATAATACAATTACCTCATAAAGCGAAAAGAGGTTTACCTTATTGGATAATAAGAAATAGTAATGATTAAATATTAATAGAAATGAATTATCTCAGCAGCAAATCTCTTGTGTGGCATGTCAGTTTATAAACAAGTAGGCAAATTGTATAAACAATAATTTTTAGATATAATTAGCTCATTATCCTGTTCTGTGTTCAAGAGAAGAAACAGATATAAAACGGCAAGGCAAAGAACAAATGGCAAAACAAGTCCCAAATTCAATCAAGAAAATGTAATTTGAAGTATGTTTCAATAACACAGAGTATAACTGTCTTCTGACAACAATGGAAATTTTATTGAAAGTTTGTAGCGTTTGTATAATCTCTAAAATAATGTACTCATCTAGTGCCATTTACAGTATTTTGAAGTAGTTGATTAATGGTAATGGAGATTTAAAATAAACTAACAATGTAATACAACAATATCATACAAATGTATATTAAGAAAGGTGTTTCATATTTCTTCCTTATTAAATTTGCAGCCATCAAATTAAATTTTGTTTCAATAATATATCTATGTGAATATATATTGCAAATAGAAATCTTGCATAGAGTGTTTGGAAAAAGTGGTAAATTATTTAAATTTATATCCCATAAGTTAGCTATAGTTTTTATTTTACAGATAAAATTTAATTTTAGGGATCGATTAAGAGAAAATTAAAATATTGGAACATAATATGAAAGTGGTTTGTCACCACTTTTTACTCACTTGCAGAAGACACATTTTCAGACTTAATACTAGGAAGATTCTCTTTCTCTGCTGCTTTGGTTCCACCTAAAACATGTTAAACCAAAAAATATTACTGCACTCACGCTTATAAGTACACAGTTTATAAAAATCAGCTTTGTTCATTCTTAATTTAGTTTGAGACATATTTTAAAATATGACACTGCATATTGCAATATTACAATGATTAAGTGATATTTAAAGAAACGATTGATTCGATCTGGGTCAAGTCTACCGAAGCACTTTTTCTAAATGATTTTTGACTTTTCCTAGTAAATGTTTTTTTTTAATTCTACCATAATTCCTATCCCATTAGGTTGTAAAAAGTAAGGATATTGAATTAGGTTTATATTTTTTGTTTTGTTTCTATTTGTTAAATTAATACGAGTTTTACACTCAAAACAAAAGTGGCCAATAGCTTCTTAAATACAATTAGAAACTTAAAAATAACAAGAGTACAAAGCCAATCTATCGGGTATGATTTTAATAAGATAAGGAGTCAACTATTAAATGAGTAAAATTAATAAAAATGAAATCAAAAAATTGTCTAATTTTTAATATATTATTTTGTCTAAGGATCCCTTTTAGCAACAAGTTGAATAACATTCAATCTAGAGTGTGCGTGGGGGGTCCTTATACAAAACAAAGCATTTAAAATAAATAAAAACATACCTATTTCATATCTTTATTTTTTTATTATTAGATAAATAGTAAACTGTTTTATTTTTATTATTTATCTATACAGCAAACAATCACTAGTAGTTCTTCCCGGGCATAGTTGCATACTTCTATAAACCGATTCTGTACTTTATTTTAGCTTCAAAAGGTTAGACATGGAGTGGAGTAATGAACCAATTTTGGAGTTCTTCAGTGCCTATAAAAATACCCAGTCCTTTGGGATCCCAAGAATTCCGAACATAAGACTTTTAATAGGTTAAATGATGTTTGGTTACAGCTACAAAAGGAGTATCATCCTCCATGATAGATTCCAAACGGCTAGCCAGAATTAATTGACAAACATTTGAACCAACACTGACTGCAATGTTGGACCCATAGTATAGAAGCAGCATTAGATTAAACAAATAAACATTTGAGAGCTTTGGACACTTTGGATCAACAGACAGAAGTGTGGGACACACTATTGATCACAAACAAATTAGATAACACAACACACCATGAATGGGAAACTTCAATATCAAGGAACAAGCTGCCATGAAAGTGCAAGTACTGAGTTTTTACAACATAGATGTCAAATATTAGAAGCAGTTGAATCCAACAGGGTTTCACAAATAAAACCTTCACAATAAAATGTAAAGAGTAGCATGCAATTAGAGTACATGTAGAATTTGCAACAAAAAACATAACACATTACTTCACCTTAACGATGTCAAAAAACAGTCAACTTTGTTACTAGATAAGAAGAGGTCCATACAGAACAATTAGGAAGACACGACACACAGGTGTCTAACAAATCTTCAGGAGTAGAGTTTCAAGGTCAAACGACCACAACCAGTGTGTATATGTATATACTAGATAGCTGTTGCCCGCGGCTTTGCTCGCGTGGAAGTTGATTATATACAAATACGAAAATATACATATGTATTTACAGATTAATTTAAAATATTACGTTACGTTGATGACCATAACTTGACCTCAGATCAAAAATAATGCAAGTCCGATACAAACTTTCACCCCCTTTTTCATCCCTTATTAAATAAAATTTCCAAAATTCCTGAAACACGTATTTATTTGTTTTACGTCAATAACCGAAATACAAAATTTTGTTTATGTAACTTTCAAAATGACGGACTTTCATACATATTATCATACATATTATCATCCCCTATTTTGACCCCTTTGGGGTGGAATTTTCTAAAATCCTTTCTTAGTGGGTGCCTACATAACAAAATGAATATACAGTCCGAATTTCATGCTTGTAGCCTTGATAGTTTGCGCTCGGCGATGATGAATCGGTCGGTCGGTCGGTCAGTCAGTCAGTCAGTCAGTCAGTCAGTCAGTCAGTCAGTCAGTCAGTCAGTCAGTCAGGACATGTTATTTTATAAGTATAGATATATCAGATTAGGCCAGGTAGAGTATCAACAACATTGAGTGACGTACTAGATGTCAATGAAGACCCACATGTTTGCAGAGTTCTACTAGATCCAAGCTTTCAATCAAATTGTATTACAATCAATCTGCCACGATCCCTTCATTTTGGAGGACTTTGGGAAGCCGCAGTTAAATCAGTGAAGTATTACCTCAAATGTATTGTGGGAATTACTTCATTAACATATGAAGAAATGAACACTTTTCTAACATTAATAGAGGCCTGTCTTAACTCCCGCCCTTTAACTCCCATGTCCACTAGGCCCAATGACCTGTCCCCCTTAACACCAGGACATTTCCCACGTTGGTGGAGCCAGACTTACAAACAATAAACATTACTAGACTCTAGATGGCAGCAAGTGCAACAGATAATACATCACTTCTGGACTCGCTGGTCCAGGGAATATCTCACCCAGCTCCAGCAATGGGTCAAATGAACAAAGGAGCAACCGAGCTTAAAGAGAGGGGATATGACCTTCCTCTGAGATGACCACTTGCTCCCCCCCACCCCTTCAAATCATATAGCCCGCATAGTCAAACTTCATCCTGGAATTGATGGGTTGGTGCATGTTGCCACTATCTAAACGAGACGTTGGAAGAATGTGTTTACTCCCAAAGGAAAGTGACACCTTCATAATAGAATAACCGAAAACTTTCCTAATGATCATGTTCAGAAATGCTTGGAGACTTCATGTGTTCAGAATTATTTATTCATGTATTATTCATTGTATTTGTATGTGCTTGTTTAAGTTTATTGACACATGTATTACTTTATCTTTGTATAGATTGTTTTGTCAAGCATTTCCAGTTAACTGTTGAAAGTACTTCCTTTCAAGGTTTGCTTCCTAGGAGAAGAAGTGATAGCTGTGTCTTTGTGTGAGAGTTAGACAGGACTCTTGGTCAAGCAGTGGACTGGGACGATCAGATAAAGTTGCGTAATATAAGTTAAAATAGTGTAGAGTTCTCTAATAAATCAACAAAATACAGACCCAAAGAAGAAAATGTCAGACTAATATGAGCCTATTTTTTATTTATTTTTGGCCTATTCTCCAATTAAAGTTTGGGGTGCATTAAATGCAGCTAATAATTTGAACATGTCTGCCTTGGAAGCAAGCAATGTTTTCAAGAAACCTAGAACCACCTTAAGAAGAAAGTTGACTGGTGAATCTACTCATCTCATAGGAAAAAACAGGCCCTGCCTCGGAGAAGAGGTGTAAGGAGAAATGAAAGACTGGATTTTGCAAAATTCTAGATTTGGATATGTACCTAGTGTTATCACATCTCAAAGTTGGGTATAGTATTATAATGGGGGGAGGGGGGAAAAAAAGAGGCTAAAACCGCTTCAATTATAATGAAGAAAATGATACCTAAAATGTTTGTATGTGGCAACAAAAACTCAAATTATTCTCTTAGTTTCATAGAATAATTTGATGTTGATCATCTTGGGTTAGGGATCAATGTAAACTATTTAATATTGTGCCATGAAGCAGAATATTATCCAGGTGTTGTTTTGGATGTTGATAGGCCTACATTTTATTCCAAATCAGCACAATGCAAATGAGTGGCTCTAACTTTTGGAAATGGCCAGGCAAGGTGGATGGATGTATTAAGGTACCAAGAAAGTGATGTCATGCAAGTCATTAAGCCACCAAATGTGACTAATTCTCGTGAATGTGTAAAGTGCTTGAAATACTGCATTACTGCAAAAAAAAATCTGTTTAATTTTTAACAATAAACTACAGTAAGTAAACTTAGTTTTAATGATCTTATTATCTAATGGTTCTCCTGAAATTTCAAAAAATTGATTGGCTAAGCCTTAACAAACCTTAACAATACTAAGCACTTTTGTACATACTAATTATTGGTTTATTATTAAAACATGTTTTAAGCCTTGAAACCTGTGATATGAACTGTGTTTAGTGTTTAGGTGGCCACAATGGTGAAATGCACACACAAATATATATATATATATAAATTGTTTTCAATATTGTTGCCTTTTACTTTAAAACTAATTACAGCCCATTAAAGATTATTAAGTTGACTATTAAGGGATATACACTGGGATACTTTAATATAATAGATGTAACATTTTTTTTTGAAAATAAGATCTTCTTAAAGTGGCCACAATGGATACACCCACCCTACAATTACCTTAAATTTATCTTGTTATACATAATTTCAAAAATTGATGAAAATTATCTTTAAATCTGTTTAGATTGCCATTTTAATTGCTCAAGTATTGGCGTTCATTTTTTCAAATAGTGTCACAATACCAATAAGTTATGTTATTTTTACTAGCTTCCACATTATTTTAAGTGTATGTTGATACTATTTCAAAGTAATATTTTATGATTACCATCTATCTTATGATCTAAGATTAGGTATTGCCTTTCATTTTTTCAAGTAGTATTTAAATACAAATAAGTTCAATCAAGTTCCTGCGTTCCCACTTGATTTTGAGTGGATGATATTTAAAAGAAATGTTTTGTGACCCACTTCAGAGGCTACATAGCCTCAGGTGATACTTTCCAAGTATACTAGACTGACGATAATGGGGAGATTAAGCTTCAAATCTTGGTCAGGTGTACTGAGGTTTTTTTTCTAAAACGGTTTTCCACTCTGCTTCCACGCAAATGTGATTACACTTCCTATAAATGTAGCTTTCCCCAACCTTAAAAGCTTTAACATAATTACATTTTGTCCACCCCATCTAGTATAAAACACAGACAGGGTTGGGAGCAAAAGTGGGTTATAAACTATTTTCTCATGGATGAAGAAATTAAAAGGTAGGCCGTAAACATCAAGGTAACACCAAAGGAATGGGAATGTAGGAGAAAGGTAAGACAATAAGGAAGAATATGGGTGTGGAGGCTAAAAATTGAAGAGGAAAGTGAGCTGTATCTAAGAAAGGCAAGAAGCTCGATTGCCATTGATAAAATGCCAATTGTGGAAGTATAATGGGAAAGGTTTAGTAACAGTTTCAATGGAGCTGCAGAGCAGGTATGCAGGATAAGAGTGCACCCATCCTTCATCCTTAAGGGACCAAAGGAAGAACGTGCAACATTAAAAAAAAAAAGTTATTGCAGAATGACCCCTTTTGAACAATACTCAAATATATATATATATATGACTAGCCCCCTTCCCCGTAAAAAATATTGTAAAGAATCCTGTAAAACATAGCTTCAAATCATCCATCATGTCAATATAAAAACAAAACTTTTTTTTACTTATTTTTTTGAAAATACAGTCCTACCATCACTGTATAACCCCCTCCCTCTTTTTATCCTCCCTCATCACCGCTACCCCCGGCCCCCTTCAACAACCCCACTTTCCCTTCAACAACTTTTTTTCCAACGACTATATAAATACTATCGACATTTTTATTAGAAATAAATTTAATTTTCAAAATAAAATATAGCCTATGTTACTCGCTGATAATGTAGCTTTATATTGGTGAAAGAATTTTTAAAATCGGTCCAGTAGTTTGAGTTTATCCATTACAAACAAAAAAGCAAAAAATCAAATCTTTCCTCTTTATAATATTAGTATAGATAACTGTTCTAAGCCGGATCCCTTATAAATAAATAACTATATATATAAAAGCAATAAAAGATAAAACCGATAGCTGATCAGGTGAAGTAGGTAGCATAACAGAAGGTCCAATTAGAAAATTTACCTTGAAGTTTATTTCGTAGAATAATATTCCTTTTAAAAAGGTATATATTAGAATGATATAAACACTCAATCAAATTTAGTAATTCCTGTTTACATAAAAATGTACAGCTTGATCTATAGCAGTATCATAGCTCCTAACATCTAAAGAGACAATTCTATATGATAGACTAGATAGAAAAAACTGCAATAGCACTAACCATTGAGACCAACCAACTCTCATATTCAAAATACAATTACTTCAGAACCACATCAAAACTTGCAACTATCTCTTGTGGGTATACAAGATTAAGATTCTTGTAAAGAGTATACAAAAGGAAAACTTTCATCTAATAGAGATATATTGCTCAAGACATTATTAATTTTCTCCCAATTGGTGACAAAATTACGTTTTACATACATAATATTACCATTTTTCCATACCTAAATGTTCTATGCCATAAGGACAAAATCTTAATAATGAAATGACAAAATTTATAATTTGTTTCTCAAACTTGACAAAACATATTGTGTAAAAGAGTTTATAAGCTGTGTCATAAAGTATACTTAAACTATCAAAATTATTAACATTAGAATAGTCATTACTAAAATTAATCATAGTTTATTATAGTGATTAAAACAATTATTTTAGTTACAAGATTTCCCTATTTTAAACATTTTAACATTAACAATAATACTCCCCAATACGAAACCCAAATTGGATCGTTCTAACCTTAATATTCATTTTATGCCAAGGTACAAAAGACTCATTTTCTAAGTTGATTAGAATAGTAATATGAATCATAAGTTTTCCTAGCTCTAGACTAATTTAGTTAAAAATACAGTTATTTGCCAAATTTATTAACTATATTTAACATGTTCATTATTCAAATATTTATACACATTAACAATTTACTTGGAATAATATATTTATCAATATTAAAAGACTGATTAAATTAGAATATTTGTATCCAACAATAATTCTGAGCCAAAAGATTTAAGTTTAATATCAACATGCTGAAAAGATAATTTTGAATGAATGGCCGAAAAGGAATTTAATAGCTTACATTTTAATGAACTAGAAGCATCCTCAACGAGAATCTAACCGAGAGTAATTTTCCAAGGAAAGTTACAGCGGTATATATCCGCTCTACAACGGAAGTGTGCAAGATACGTCGCATAAGCGGATGAGGCCAGAACTATCCCAAAGCTCGCATGACTCGGTCAGTCGACTCGTCTAGTAGATTGGAGGCGGTCGTGTTGTTTCAGTCCTCACGTGTTATTGAAGATTAAGTGGGGTGAGAGGTTTCGACTACAGCTGGCTAGGGTGAGTTGCATTAACCAATAATACATATTTTGTAGATAATAGTACTTCTCTTATTTATGTAACGTTGACAGATGTTACAAAAGAAAGTGGAAGAACAGATGTTACAAGAGGAAGTGGAAGGAAACACCCTGGTGGAATGACAGGGTGAAATAAGCAGTGGAGGAGAAGAATAAAGAATCCAGAAGGTGTTTTAAGAATAGGAATGAGTAAACAGAGGAGGAATATAGGGAGAATAAGAAAAGAGTGAAGCAAGTGGTACAGGAAGCCAGGAAGGATTAGATGCAAAATGGACAGAAATTTAGGAACAGACTGTGGAAGAAAGTAATGTGTTAGCCTGGTAAGAAACAGGAGAGAGAAAAGACTAGACGTTAGAATGATGGATGAAGAAGGTAGGCAACCTTGTAGGTACTTGCACTGAATGCAAGAATCCTTTGATAAAAATTTCTCAGTCAAGTGAGCATGTCCAAACCTGAAGGAATGCTCCACACAACTGTTGGCATGATCTTTTGCCATTTAGCCAAACCAAGCAGGCATTCTTAGAGCATTCTAGAAAGTTTGGGTGAATATAATCAAGCACCAAAATAATGCTCACTACACGTTTACACCAAGAAAATTTAGGCGAAGTGGGGGAAGAGTGAGCATTTGCTTGCTTTGTCTAAACGAACCTCAAGGTCATTCAATCAGATTATATGTAATGTTAAAATGTCATTCAGTAAAATATTTCAAATTTGTTCATAATATGTTGAAATTTATTGTGAATATAAAGGTGTAAGTCAGGAATATGCAACCTATGACACGCGGCAGGCTGAGTGATTTGATAAAAATATAAAACCTTTATTTTTAATTAAAACCAATGAGGTAAGTAATAATTATTTAAAAAAAAACTTTTAAGTTTCAATGATTCAATTTATTTGTTTCAAAACTTCAAAGTAATGGCTTCAGAACTTAAAAACACATATTTAATAAGGTTTGTACTTCCCCAGATTATCATATTTATATGTAAATATTCAATAAATGAGAGTTATTTAATGTATTTGATTTAGAAACATCTTACATTAACATTTTACAAGATCAGCTTAAATTTGTTTTAATAGTTATACTGGTTAACTGGTATAAACATATAAACAATTTGGGTGGTCTTAGGTTAGTTGGCACATGGAGCGACTTTGCAATAGTACTTTTGCACAACACTACCAAGAGGTTGCCGACCCTTGGTCCAAGCAAAGGTGATTTGATCTTCAACTCAAAGCATTTTAAATTTCCAGACACTCCTAAATATTAAATTTTACTTAATAATTAAGTGAAGTTTATTATTATTATTTTTATTAATTATGAAATGACAGACAAACTACTACTGATCATTTTAAACAATGTTAAAATAAGTAATTTAATTCCTATAAAAAGATTTTAGATCAATCCCGGACAGGATTAATTTGACTTTAGTCTTAAATATGAGAAGTACAGGCTTTATAAATGCAATAAAGAGGATCAAAAGGAGTGGATTGGTTTACAACCTCTTTAAATAATAAATTCATCCAAAATTTCATTTTTCATAAGACTGACTAGTTAGAAGAACTATATATATCACAGGTGTTAAGAATAGGATGACTTAACCGATTTATAAACAATTGCAATTCTTACATAACCCAATGGATAATCATGAATTAGCTCTTACGCTTAACATTCCACTCGATTTAACATCTATGAAAAGTCAACTTGCAATTTAACGTCCCAAAACCACAAATATCCCCATATTGTATTAGTTGCTTGAGAAATGATATTGGTTTTCAATGTATTTTCCCCGGATAAAAATAATCCAGGTGCATGAAATGCCAGAGCAAGCCAACACATTTCACAACATAGAAAATGCCTGTGTTAATAGAAATAAAAAAAAGCAAAATTTTTATATTTATTGAAACTGTAAGTTACTTTAGGGAAACTTACTTGTTAAAGGTGGATTTTCCTCCAGGCCCAGATGTGTGTCTGGACTTAAGAATGATGAAAACAATTTCTTCCGATCAAAAGTTTGCTCTGAAATAAACATAAATACATAATTAAAGACTGAAAATAGATAAACTTTAGGCCATAGTGCAAGTTACAAAATGCACCAAGTTGTGAAAACAGATGGAATTCTAAGTGATTTGGTGACAATTAAAGGTGGGAAAAGTTGGGTGAAGCTGTAATGTTGGCTGTAGAATAATTTTAACAAGATTACAATAATAGTATGATATATATCCAGGCCATAAAGATTGTGTCTCAGTCAAATTTAATGGTGTCAAAGAGCCCAGGCAAAAATGTTTGACTATAATTTAAAAGAAATGTATGTTCATTTTAAGATCACCTAACCAGACAATCGCATAGTAACATAGACGCATAGTGGATGTGTGTCATTGCTGTCCTGGAGTATAAAATATATCTAATTTTCTCAGAGGGAATGGAAGAGACATAGGAAGAAATCTGCTGTAAACTGTGGGTAAGCATAGATATGTTTTTATTCACCTTTCATGTACCTTCTTCCAAATTTAATACAATTACCTCAAGAGTGAAAAGAGGTTTTCCTTATAGAGAAAGATTATATAAATTCACATCCAATGTCAATTTCCTGTGTTTAACCTTTTACAGGTCCCTATTTAATTGTCCTCTCATTCTTTACAAATTTCCTTTTCCTCCCTTTTTTGTTTCCTCTTTTAGGAAGTTTTGTTGTGGGTTTCCCACTCCCTCCTGATGAGTTTTGATAGAATAAAACCTAGACCAGAGGATTGGGTGGTAACAAGAGATTTTCTTAAAGAGGCAGCCATTACCTCTTTGTCCAATGGTGGCAATGTGAACTGTATTTATTTTCATTATAAAAATACACTAGATGGCTTTTACATGTTTCTGTCCACCTTTCCAGTATCTTATTCCAAAAATATTATAATAACAATTTCAATAATAAACAGCGTCACTAAAATTACCAAAATTAGCTTAGTTCAATTCTTACTATTTCTCTATAACTGAACAAATCTTAGAACCAAACACATCCATTCACTACACGAATGAGTGGTAGGGATGGGAAACTATCAGTAACACTATCTTTAGTAACCACATTGCTATCGATAGAGTCACTCCTGAGTTTGGGCACCTATTTCTCATTACTAAATGTAGGGAAAAGGGTGAAAGGAGGAAGAGCTTTAATCCTAACAGTAGTCTGAGAATTGTAATGCTTACCTATTTTTCACCCAGTCCATGGAACTCTGTGTTCTGAAACCTACTCTTTCAGTAGATTATTTGGAGGGGAAACTGACCTTATGACAACCTGACAGATCTGTTTTCCTTTCACCATTTAGTGTTCAAATATGTGGCTATTTAATGAGAATGATCAATAATTTTAATTGTACAGTAGTTAAAATGTAAAAATTTTCTTTTAATATTATGTTAAAATTTTTATAATCTAATTTAGCTTTTCCTATTCTTTTACAAAGTCCATTTATGATTGTAGGAATCCGCCACTAAGGAAT
Organism: Timema monikensis; assembly: GCA_902151445.1. Lineage (NCBI taxonomy): Eukaryota > Metazoa > Arthropoda > Insecta > Phasmatodea > Timematidae > Timema > Timema monikensis. The sequence continues at coordinate 56,352 of CABFVZ010002184.1, forward strand.
TAAAATTACATTGTTTCATTTTAATCGTTTAATTTCACATTTTTCCTATATTTTATTTTAAATTTTAACAGATTCGCCACTATTGATAGACTATCAATATTTTCCCAGCCCTACTGAGTGGGACTGAAGGAAGTGATGTGAAGTGAAGCATGCCTGACAGTTCATACCTGTCTTAACATGTTCTACATTACTCTCCTACTCAGGAACCTGCGTCTACAAGTTTAGATATGTACAGTAAGTAGTGTAAATAATTCGAATGTCAAAAATCCGGACTGCCAAGAAAAAATATTTATAAAAACAACCATTATCAGAGACATGACCGCCAAAAAACTCACCTCGACCCTTGTTCAAAAAAAGTTTTTTCATTGTTAGATTTTTGCCTTATATTCCTTTAGAATTTGTGATATTTAACAATAAAAAAAGGTGTAGGTTTGTTGTTTAAAGTGAAACTGTTTCTACCTTAGCACTGAGTTTTCGGTAATATCCCGTTCATGCTTTTTTTGTGTGTGTGTTAATAGGCACACTTATGCATATGTACACACAAACACACACAATCATAATATAAAATGTGGTTTTGAGGCTTAATAATAAGTGACAAAGTTAGTTTTAAATGCCTGGCAAATAATTTTGCTTACTTTTGGAACTTATTAATCACTCCACAGCAATAAAACCTGTGAAGTCTAAAACTCCAAATTTTTACTACAGATAGCTATCATACTACATGCTAGTTTAAGATTTTTTTCAGTTCCCCACCTAAGGTAATGATGTTTAAATAGTTGAGTGATCAGTCATGTTTAAAATACTTTATAAAAATTATAGAGGGAAGGGGCAGGG
>CABFVZ010002184.1:60073-90657 GCA_902151445.1 Timema monikensis
AGGTTAGCATTCATATTCTGACTGACGGTTCTGGGATTGATTTTCCCTATACAATTTTCCACTCTTCCTCCTCGCAACTTCGGGTAAAGTTAATCTTAATTCAACCTTTTTGATCCCTAACACATTAGCGAAATTAGTAAACATGTTTATAATCCAAACGGGTATTAAGATGTGGTGCTAAAATTTGTATAGCTCTGATTAGTAAGAATATTAAAAAACTAAAATTTAAAAACCAGGATATTAATACTTGTATGCCATAAAGAGGTTGCGATGGTCTCCAAGACAAAAATTGATATTAAACCCGGCAAAAGATTGGAAACCACTGAACTAAACTCGCATTTCACCCACAGGTTTATGTTCGAATTATACAAGTTAATCGGGCATTTTCCTCTTCATACTCATCAAAATGTTAGTGATGGATGTTATCATTTATCAATATATTTTATGGTTAAGAGAATTTAAAATGTGACTTGATCATCGTTGTAGATGTTAATTCTCGACAATTAGCTATGGTTAAACTCTAATTTAGGCTAAGAATGGAAATGCTAGGCTCAATAAGATTAACCTAACTCAGATCAAAACAGCCAATGATCATTTTATTTCGACGTCTGTGTGTGAAATTTTCAATCTGTCGTCTTTTATATAATGTGCGCGAGAGAAATAAATTTTCAAGTATTTTTTTTTCTTTTAACACTTGATAAAACACGCGAATTTTTAATAAATGTCAGGCTATAAAATATTTCGTGTGATGAATTGTTACTAAAATATCTAAATATCATAATTATGTACAAAACCTTTATAAATTTATGGAGCAAATAATTAATACCAATAGGTCGTTTCGCTCTTAGTTTGTAGTAGATGCGCTTATAGATACTTACGTCTCTTTCTATCCCATTGGTATCCCCGTTAACGCTATTCTTTTTCTATTCAGCGGAGTTGCAATTACGTAGCTTAAAAATAAACACAATTATTTATACGAAATAAGCACCCAATATGTATTATACAACATTCCCTGATGCATCTAGTGAACACAATATATACTAAAAAAACTAATTCTTAAACCACTTTTTTCCAACCAAATTATGAAAATTAACATTGTTTTTCAGCTTCAAAAGTCTATATATTAATATCACGCCATAAGTATATTTTCACTAGTGTGGGAAATAGAGTAATTTTATGGGGGTTGTAATAATTGTGGTGAACATCGCTTGCAAATACTGTCACCGTTAGTAATGAGGTTGGGGCTCAAATCTTTAACGAAAAACCTAGCATAAATTCAACACTACCACAGTTGGTAGTGGATGTGCCAACCAAGCTAGGCGTCCTGAGTTCCATTCCCGATATGGTCATATATGTATTATTGATAAAATGTTGAATGGGGATTGAATATTGTTCTAAAACTTGCACTGATAAGAGTATGACTGAAAAATGAACTGTATGGGAAAAAAGATTTTGTATTAAACTAAAACGTTAAACATGCCAACCAATATTGTTTATTATCTCTTAAGATAAAAAAAGGGAGCAACTCTTTTTACTTGAGTATTTCTGGAATAATAGAGTACAGCCAATTACGATACACAAAAGGTGTAGTCGACAACTTTTACTAGATTCTTCCCATCACTAGAGATCACTGAGCATAGGACATGAGCAAAGCAGTACTGCCAATTCACATTAATAAAATTCTTGCCAGAACTCATAAACAGTGTCTCGTTTCTCACTAGATTTGAATAAATTAAAACTATATTTTCAATGATAATTTTTTAACATAGTGGTTAAAGTCTGTTGCCAAATAAAATAATTGATTTATCTCTTTAAAATTATAGAAGTTGATACATACTTTAAAATGTATTGACCTGAAAAAAAGACTCTTACAAATTAAATAAGGTTGCATATTCATTTTCTAGTATGCAGTGCAATCTTTAAAGAGAATGAATACTTCATGTTTAAGAAAATATTTTTAGACAAGGCTGCACTCTAGTATACAAATTAGTAAGTTAAGAAGATTCCATCCTGCTGCCCTCCACCAGAAGTGTGACAAAGTTTTTACGTTAAACGTTCCTTCTGTTAAACTTCAAGTTGGCCATTTGTGGATACAATTCAGGATTTTCACAAAAGCAGTTAATTACAAAACTATCGGAATGGATACCATTCCGAGTGGATACAATTCCAGTTTTTGTGGATATAATTCCAGTTGATACAATTCCGCTCCCTCGTTCAAAAACATCAACGCTTTCACTAATAATAAATCATTCACTATCATTGATATGTTAGGCACTTCCAATTTCCCATGAACACCACTTAATTTTATTAGACATGTAAGTATTGTTTTTAAGTTTTGTTGTCTCCTTCATAAATCATACCTACCGCTTCTATGTCTCCATTTTTAAACACATTCGACACACACACTACGTATCTAGAGTTTACAACCTCTCTCATTCCTCCAATGAAACTTGTAAAATTAACTATGTATCCTATTTGTTTGTAATGTTTGTAAAATCCACATAACCGATTAGACTCAAACTAAATGGTGAAAAGTTGCGTTGGGGTGGGAATTTTTTTAAAGTAAATTTTTATAAATCAATATTATATTTATCAGAATGCAAGAGTTTCACTGTTAAAAGACTTTATTGCATAGCTATTTTTAGTTTGTTTGTTTTGATAAATTTGTAGCAATTTTTTTTATAATTTCAGGCTATTCTATAAATATTTTTAATCAAATTTTTGGAAATTTATTCTGGGTCCCGTTTATAAAATTGATTTGAAAAAATGTTTATTGTCAAGGAGTTTCTTAGTCTTTTTCATAAGAGTCAGAGTTGGAATAATTGACATTTACTTCCAATCATGTCTCTTTGCGGTCAAAAGGTACTACTTACTATATCATAGCAAACAAAAGGAGGGTGCGATGTCAATACTTTAGAATAACCTAGTTTTAAGCTCTTGAGAGGGTGAGGGAAGAGGGAGGTGAGATCTCGGGTATATTTCAGTAATTTATCAACTGCCCAAGTACACGAAACCAATATTTTGGAGCTTAGGAGGAAGTGAGGCTTATAAAAATACTTTTCTTTATTTTGAGTTTTATGGCATGCAATAAGTTGTAGACCAAGATCTCCCTAGTTTTTGTATTTTTGACTTGCTTCGCCTTTTTATTGCTTTTTTGTGCATAGTGAGCAAATCAAAGACAATATTTTTCATTCTTTGACACACAGGGTGGGACATTCTTTACTTGACGCCCTGTGTGACTATACAGGTCGCACACACAAAAGGTCATCATCACTAATGACAATAGTTTAATTAGTGTCTGATAGCGATCTAAAAACTAACAAACTAAAATATAATACACAATAATCTGCAACAAACTAATAAAGTTATAAAATCAAAATTACAAATTTTGTTATATTTTATCTAGTTGAGGTGAGGAAATGGAGCTTAGCATAGTGATAAGAATATATTAATTTTAAAACTATCAACATGAAATAAACATGGTTTTTAAAAAGAAATTCAGAACAAAATAAAGATAAACATGTTAAGGAACTCAAACAAACTAACAACAAACTTTAAACAAAAAATGTTCAAGTTTAAAAAAAATGTGAGTGTGCTAATACTATAAAGAATTATCGAGGCTTTATAAAAGAAAGAAATGGAAATCTTCACAAAAATAAATCTAAAATGAACCAAGAACTAATTATTGATTGCAAAGATAAAATATCTATTTTTAAAAGTTGTATGTGTTCATGTGGAGAATATGGTTGCCATAAAGGCGTCAATCCACGCTCTAAGTGTAAATAAATCTTGTGTTGTCCTGCCAAAACAAAATGTGCATATTTTTTTTTAGGAATCATCCGGAACAAACGAAGAACAAACAATTGCAATCATAAAAATATGAATTTTTAAAAGATAAGGGAGGAGGGTATAATTGATGGATGTGCATACAATTTATGGGTGTATAAAAATATATCAAACTATTTTTTTCAGAACATTCCAGAACAAACGAAGAACAAATAATTGCTGTCTTAAAATTTATATTTTTAATGTTTTAGGGGGAAAGGACAGTAAGGCAGCTTCATGGTGGTTCAAAGTAAACATATCATTTGTGAGCATATCAAAACAGAAAAAAACTGATTTTTTTACGGAACAATCCGGAACTAACAAAGAAAAAAGTATTGTAATCATAAAAAAATTGTTTTTAAAGGGGGAGAAGGGCGAATTGTGTTGATTTTAAGGGAACTTTAACTATATTTATATAGTGTATGCTTATACCTATGCTAAAATCCCAGCTTTATCAAATATTATTATTAGCACCGCGTCTTACTACCCATTCGGGTTATACACACCTACACTAATGTGTAATGGTAGGGTGATTGTGAGATGAAATGAAGGACCTACAGTTTAACGTGGAATCCGAAACACAAGATGTCTTGTCAGAGGTGAAGGAAGGGTTTGGAAATCAGATAAATCTTAGCCGGGACCGAGGATTGAACCCCGGCCGCCAGCACAAAAGTCTGACAATTATCAAATAGGTATAGTATTAAAGATACTAAATTTAAATTTTCAAAATTTTATTCCAAAAAAGGTGGCCTAAAACTAGATTCGAAAAACGTAAAAATGGAAGTTTCTTACCCTCATAGCTCTTGAATAAAAATAGATAAAACTACATTTATGGTGTGTAACATTTCATGGAAGGAAACTCTTCTGAATGGTGAAAAAAAGAAATCCTGTACATATGGCCTTAATCCAAAAACAACAACAAAAACAAAGCAAAACCTTTGCTTTTCCACAGAACGTTAAATTAAGAAAAGTTTGAAGTGAAAAAAGATTAGTAGAAAAACAAACTGAGGAAATATTATTTATTTGGTAAATTTTACTAAACATAATAACTATGTGGAATGTATTAATAAAACAAATTTACCATCTACCAAAGGATTTTTTAAAATTCATATTTTGATATCTAGAACTTTGTATTAATGTGCAACACATTTACCCAACTTTTTCAGCTGTATGACAGCCCTACTTCACTCTACTTAACATAGTGACGCAACATACAGTGTCTTCGCTTGACAATAGATATTAAATGACAAACTGACTAGTAAGTGTATTCCAGTTGGATCCTGCACACAGATGGATAACTAATTCTGAGTCAATTCGCAGTAAATTAACTCATGTTGGGCATGTTGCAGCTTACCTCGCCCCTTCCCCATTCCATTAACTAAATAGAAATCTAACTTGCTGACAATTTTATTTATTTAATCACGCCGAAACCTATAAAAGGATGTCCAGTGAAACTGAATTTTAAAATTCCCCGACATTTCCAGGTTTGCCAAAGCCAATATGTTTTTCCAGACCAGTGTACATGGATATTGAGTGCATTAAAAACATAAATTTATAGAGATCGCCGATTAGTATACTTTTTTCAGATGTATACACAATATTAAATGGTGTCCCCCTGTAAAGGATTAAATGATTTCAACATGTGACAATGGTCTAAAGAGTAATGTGGTCCGGTCCTGTCCAATATACTTGAGAGATTTTCATTATTTATGATTTAAAATGATTAAGATTTTTAACTTTAAACTTTAGGTGATAAGGTGGTGACATTAAGCACGGAGTAAAATCGTAGTAATTTTTAAAACAAGTCAGTGCATTTAATAGAAAAATAAATAAAAACAAAAATAAAGAAGCCGATTTGACAATATTGTTTTTGAAATTTAGAAAAAGTTAAAATAATAGTAGTGCCACTTCTAAATCGCACCATATCCATAACCTTTAATTATAAGGTTCACTTCACACGAATATTATGGTACAAGGAATGTGTGTTTATTTTTAATATTGTAAATATTTAAATTACGTTTAATATGCAGTTTTGAGCTATGACAAAACAAATAATATTATTAAGTAGCACAAGTTCTTTCACAGCGCACAAAATGTAGATAAAATCAACATTGTTCAATGTAATAATCATAAGAATAACTATCCAAAAACATGTGTTTTTCATAACAAGATTTAAATTCAATTAAGATGGGTAGACTAGACAAAGATAGCTTCCTACGTGACACATAATAACATACAAACAATTGTTTATGTATAAAATATTTATTCATATAAAGTAGAGCAGTAGTAAATAAACTTAATCAGTATTCCTAAAGTAGGTCTACATTAGGGATTGTAGACTATTCCTACAGAAATAGGGCCTACAAGTATTATACCGTTTACTAAAAATAAGAAATACAGTTAAAATACATAGCCTATATTAAACAATGTAAACAGTTAATCTGACCAAAAAAACACTTTTAATGTAGGACCTGAAAATTCTATTTTTTTAGAGGTTGCATTTGTTAATCTATCAATGCAACTTCCCTGGTTGTGTCCATCAATTTTCTTTTTTTTAATTCTTTAGTTATTTTAGAGCATTAACTGATCTTTTTTTTCATTGAGGAATTTTTGTGCTGCTTCATTTTCCTGTAGATTTCTTTGGAGAGCACTGAATGAATAAGTTCTTTTGACATGACTGCCTCCACTCCTGCAAAAGTGACTGCATCGAAAATATGTCTCTGTGCAATTAATGATTCTGCTTTTTGGTTTTCCACAATACATTCCTTGTTTATAGAAAACCTTCTCCAGAGCGGCATTGCCATGTGAAATAATTAATACCATCTTTAAGGAAATCTTTCTAACGCTCAGTTTCATAAAAACTGTAGGTTTCCAAGAGTTTTAGCTAAAAATGGTCGAGACAGTTTTCACTCCTGTTAAAGGTTTTTAGATTGTCTTTAACAGCTGGTATAGACAGTAATTTTTTGTATTCTCGATCAACATTATCAGCTGTAATACCAGTGATCCAATTACTTTCCATATAAATTTGCAAAGCATCAGATAAGTGTTTGGTGGCAGTTTCCGTATTGATGGCTACTGCAGGGTCAAAACATGAAATTGATTCTGTCAATTTGTAGCTCAGAGGTTAGCGTATCATAATCTTTGATACAAAATTTTGCAAACATTTACGGCATTCCATTATAAACTGCAATAAATCCCAATCTGGCACACATTTCAATTTTCGAAGGGCATCCTTAGTTGCATATCCAATATCAATCTGCTTATCATACAATAAGTTTTCTTTCTTCAAAATATTTATTTTGGAAAATGATATCGAACACAGTATTTTATGTTTAACAAACTTTTCCATGACACTCTTAACCAAAGAAATTAAAGCATTTTTAAAAAAAGGTGAAAGAGAACCGTTTGACTGAAAATCCCTTGAAAAAAAAAGGCCCTATGTCTGATGCTAAGCTCTGGAAAAAAGCTAGTTTTGGACCTAGTAGCTTATCCTTCAAAGATTCTGAAATTATTTGAAGCTGTTACATTTAGGTTCATTTTTACCTTTCACTTCATTAACAAATTTAAGCACATTTGGTAGGATCATAGAGGCTCTTTGAGAATTTAATGTTACCATATTGCACAGAATATTAAGGGAAAAATTGTGGACCCTGTAATGGCGATATAATGTCTTCGAGCAGGCACATCCTTCCACAAATTATACAGTACTCACAAAAATTCAACTAGTTTCCAGTCAGTGGCTCTGACACCCCCTATGAATGCACAATGAAGTGTATGTAGTCCACAGCTACCTATATCAACAAGTTTACAGTTTTCCGGACAGCCGTCAATCAAGTCATTCTTTAAGTCCCTCAAAAACTTAATATTAACATTTGGCCCATCCAATGATACTTGCATAACCTTTATTAGATCCACGTTGGATAAACTATTTTTGAAGGCAGTTAATAAATCGGCTGAAGTAGTATGACCTAAGAAAATTGACGTTAAGTATCTAGTTGAAACCTCCCTCTTTCCACTATCCCAAAACCTCACTACAATGTTTTTGTGACACTTTATTGAGACTCATCTAATCATACGACTATGATTAGCATGTGACAATGTTCTCTCTTCATGTTCAAAAAAAGGTGCCAATCAATGTACAATCACATAAACTGCCTTTGTTTTCTGAAGTTATACTTTACTAGCTATTGAACTGTAGGGAAAAATTCGCTTGAATAATGACATATCACTGGCAATCGTTCTCAGTGGACTATGTTGCATTACTGATTGCATACATCATAATATTTCTGCCTTTGTTACATTTTCAATATGAAGAAAAGAGTTTAGTGTCCGTTATCTTGGTGTTGGTGTTTCTTCTGGGAAAGACATTACATTACTAATACTTTCTCCTACACTAGAAGTTGTACACACAAGAGATAAAGGAGAAATAGTACTGCAAACTAAAGGCTTGTTAGTGCCTGCTTTCCCATGTTGCTCAAGCATATCTTTGTACTGCACAAAGAACAGATAGCAGAGAACTTGTCATCTGGTGCCTCCTGCACCCATGAAAGAGCTGGATCCAGGCATCAAAAGAGGACTAATGAAGTTTTCTTAAACTTGGGGACATTGTGTTGTGTTGCATGATGAGAACTAATTTACACTCTTCTTGGCCTGGATAACTTGTTGGTGCATGTAATATCAAAATATATAGCTGCAGTAAAGCGTAGGCCTAAGCATAGTGAAAATACAAAACCTATAGTAAGATGTTCATAAACACTAACTTTAAGGAAATATTAATTTTTTGCGGTCATTATTGATATATTTTCCAATATTACTGATTATATTTAAAATATGGCATCATGTAATATTTTAATTTGACCTATTACATTCTGTTTAATATATCTAACATACTTTGTTTACAACCTAATCTAGGGGAGCAGGAACAAAATGAGTAGCTAAAAGTAAATTTACTAGCATTCACCTGGCGAGAATGTAAAATCCACTTCCAATATAGGCTACCCCATCAAGATTTAATCTTAGCACTTACTAGTATAAACAATTCTTACACACACTTTGCTTAGTTACCTAGACAGTGTCCGATAGTATAACTTGTGTAGTGCCTGTAGTATAAGATGTGTGAACTACCTTTGAATTAATTTTAGAAAGATTTTAACATATAAATACTTTATAAACATACTATTCTACTCTACGGGGTACAGATTACCATTTTAAGATAAAATTTACATTATGGAAAAATTGTTTAGTGCTCTATAGAGCCATATTGACCTAACTATATCTAGTAAATACTAACATAGGCCATTCAGGCAGACAATGAAATACTATTTGCCTAAACCAAGATATTAACCTTTAAGTAGAAGATAAAATAGACCGAACTATAATTATAATGTTAAAACAATGTTGACTTGTCCTCAATGATATTGTAAGAATTAAATTTGTCTCTAAGACAATATTAAACGTTCTAAGAATGACTAAACCGCTTTTGTTTAGGCTTGTAAGGATGTTATGCTTATAACCGCTCTCAAATATATTCACTAATAAACCATTAAAACTATCTCTAAATTAATTAATTTATATAATAACATTATGTAGATCAAAGCTATTTACTTATGTCTTAAGTTTAGATATTCATTCTGGTGATTTCAACAAGTAAACCAACCAGTGTTTAATAATAATTAACTGATTTCACTTTTATTTGATATTTAAACTAGTGTCCTATGTGTTTTACAGGCATGTGATGCGCGAGCGTCAAAATTTTATCCCGTAAACAGCCCGCGTTAAATTAAAAACTTTTTTTTTAATATTGTAAATCAAAATGTGTAGTTTTTAGTTTACTTTAAAAATTCCATAAATGTTATTAAATTCCCTGACTTTTCCCTGACCAAGCAAATTCTCTGACATTTCCCGGTTTTCCAGGTCGCTGGACAACCTGTATAACATTCTTTCTTATTAGATTATTAATTTTCAGATTATGCCACAAGTTAACATTGAACAATAAAATATCTTAATTTACTATACTAGTACACAATAATTTTACATCAGGCCCAATCATCCCATAAAGGTAATTATTTTACTATGATTCATAGTACTTTTAATTATGTTTAAAATATTGTTTCGAGTTGGATAAAAAGAAATAATTTAAAAAAATTAAATCGTATGAAAAAATTTAAGTTTACGTTATTTTAAATGTAATATATAACAGGTAGTTAAAGATCTTTAAATTTATAACAAAACTGTGATCTTTTACAAGTGTTGGCAACCCAAAACCTAAACATATGATTTTCGAACTGTCATCCAGGTAAAAATCTATTGTGAACGGCATATAGGTATATATCTAAATCTTGACAGTCAGAAGTCAGCAACAAAGAAGCCACGAGGCTACTGTAGGTAAGGATAAAACCTAGTGATCATAAAAATTAAGATTTTGGTAAAATTTTAACATTCCTTTGTCCAGGAAAATTGCTATCTAATTTCAGATGTTCACTAGGTGTGAATTCTAGAAACTTTGTACAAGTGATGTGGGCAGCAGCAACTCTACCTGCAACATCTGATCACTACCACAGGTTAAAACGCTGTACTGCCCACCCATCTGCTGCATACCTAAACACTTCCATTAGATCCTGTAGGACACATTCAACCACTAGTGTAATAATGTGTGATAACCTTATCTCTTTAGTATAGTCAGATTTTTATAGGAGGCTCCCAATTTTGACCACCAACATGATTGAAAGTCAATCAAATTTTGCATTATAAAAAGTTGTCAAAAGCTTTCAATAATACTTGTTTATGGATTCCTGTATTCAGTTTCTCTTTGCATTATTAATTAAATGGACCAAGAGTGTAAATACAAGTGTAATTATTTTTTCGACATTGTGGCAGTAATAGTTTTCAAATAACAACCTTCCTTTAAAAATTGGACTTTTGTCAAGTAGGGCCTACTGCTTTCATGGAGATTATGCTCATGGCCCATCTTGACAATATTATAAAATAGTATAGCATTAATTTATATATATATAAATTAGCATCTCACTTGTCATTCGCCGTCCTTCAGTGTGTTCTGGTTGTTTAAAGCAAGACCATCTAGGTGTGGGGAAAAGCTTCCGACCTAAAACATTAATATGTTGTTAATAGCATACTAATTGATGTCAATAAGAAAATTAATTGGCTTATGAGAACTATTTACTAGAAAATATGCTGATAAATACCCCCTACCCCCTGAACCCCGCAAACAATGGGTCCTCAGGCGAGCCCTTCACACCAAGACAGCCGAAGTTGACATTTATGTTAGATAATTGGATGTTCCTAGATGAACCTATTAGGTATAGGCTACAAATTGTGTTAATAACCATTACAAATCCACTATAAATTATTGTTATTCTAAATTTACAAAAATAAGATCATATATGGTTGATTTAAATTTGTATTTTGATAAGTAGGCTTATCTAATATTTTGATTTAATGAGTTCCATTCCCCCTAAAGCTTGATTTCATAAAACAAGGAGAGTTAGCTTCTGGAACAATTAGTTTCTGAGTGGTTATGTTACTAGTCTGTAAGCTTTGATTAACATAATTAAAGGAGAGATAGGTGAAAGTTGCCTATTTAAACCATGAATGATACACATATGTATTAGAACCATATAATGAATTAAAGCTATTATTGATTTGTTAATATGTAAAACCAAGCCACCCAATCAACTTAGATCCAGCCCCTACATTAAAGCAAAAAGTTAATTTTATAAAATAAATAAGTGAAGGTTGGTAGTGTCATTGAGTTTGTTTTATAAGACCTAGGTGTGGCCTGTGACATCTTCTCTAGAACTTACACTTCACCAAGGTTTCCATTTGACCTGTTAAATTTGCCACTTAGTCAATAAGAACAAATTTAATAAAAGCTCTACACTTTGTACCAGGAAAAAAACTTAAAATAAGACAATATTCCTTGGTAGAAAGAGATCTTTTTAAAATTAAAGTTTTTCTATTAGGCTAATATAAAATGTATAAAAAATTATAGGTATTGTATTTGGATTAATAAATTATGATCATTCAATTATCATTATTCTTTATGAAAATCAGACGAATATTGGAGTCGTATTCATTTAGCCAAACTAAAACAACAAAATTGAGAAAAATCAAAAAAACTGTTGTGAAAAGTTTACCTTTTTTTTCTCGTGGCGTTGAGTCCATATTCGTAAAATGAAACACTATCTCAATAAAATAAAATCACAGCTACAAGTAATTACAAGTCAGACAGTGAAAGTCTAATGAAAAATTATTAATAAGACCAACCACCAACGAGTTTGTTTCCCAACTGTTTAAATTGAATGAATATGCGTCATTTTTATTAGCCAATAACGAATAGCTTTACAAAACAACCAACACTATAAAGATAAATTTTAAGAGTATAACACTTTTATTTGTAAGAAAAAAAAAAGAGCAGCACTATCTATGGAATAGTCTTTATAGTATACGTACCAAAATAATAGGTTTATAATAAATTCCAAAATTTGTCATTAATTATAATCATGGTTACTAGACTTGATGGTAGTAGCAGTACTCGAGCGGAGCATTGGAATATTACAAGTTATCTAAGAATACACTTATGATTGTTTAACTACTCATTTATTTATTTTAACTGTATCGAATATCATTATTAAATTGCTCCTAATTAACTTTACTCAGAAGAATACATAATGCATGGAAAATATAACAAATATCATTCTACAAGGAATATTTCAGTGTTATATTAATGAAACAGTATAATACTGTTATAAAATTTATAGCATTCATGATATTTGTTTGGTAATATTATTGTTACATAATCATAGGACTATTTTATAAAATTATAATATTGTATTTAAATTGTACAAATCAATATAAATTTAAAAAAACAATGGTATTGCAAATAAAACCGATATTTTTGTACAAGCTATATTTTAGTTTTAGGTTTGTTTATTGATATCAACTATGGCCTACAGTGTATTTATTTAATTTTTAAATTTACAAGAAGACTCAATAGTTATTAACATTTGTAATGCTTACCTTTAATTAGGAACACTATTTTAGAATACACTTCCAGTTGAAATTATTCCACCACTTTCTTAATCTTCTTTGGGTTTTTTTCTCTGTTCACTAGCGGTACGTTTACTGCACTTGTAATTTTTCTTTGCTCTAAGTTTATTTATGCCTTTCATTATAATAAACGTACGGGTTCTTATGAAACACAAAACTACAAATTAATTGATTTCAGGATATTTACTTTTATTCTGTCCTTCAATTTGTTGAAAACACCTTGAGACTCTTTAACAAAGCCTCCATGAAAGGGATTGCATTTTTTCTCATTTTTATAATAATGATTACAAATTATCTCGTGGATTTAATTAACGATCCCTTTTATATTGTTTGGAGCCAGTTCATTCTTAAAGGAGAAGTGTCTCTGGTTAGGGTTCCGTACATATTAGATTTTTCTGGATACTTCTTCTTCACTCTGTATGTCATGTAGCCGGCGATCATTTCCAGTAGCTCAGTCCTCTCTTAAATAGTTTCCTGTGTTGAGTCATCTTGAAAATGTTTAAGGAGGTCATCGACGATAAATGTGAACTCAACATCATATTCATTGTCAGCCTGTTCGATTTGGGTGGACGCTTCGGTTTCGTCTTCATCACTATTATGTGACAAGGTCTAAGGAACCGCATCTTACGTAGCTTCAGACAGAATGTCTGCACTCAGTGCCTGAACTCCTTTTTCAAATATACAGTTTTCACTGTTAATCACTTCACCAGCATTGCGGCTGAATATTAGATAATTTATTCTATGCAATACAGTGGTGGGGAGAGAATGGTGGTATAATCGCCCTAGTCCTCGAATCTGATAAAAGTACCTCTCAAGCATGTCCTGGTCAAATCTATATGCCAAAATATAAGTATAACCTTCAGATTTCAAATCTTTAAACAGACCACGAAGGCTATTTATAGACATCAGAAACCCCTTTGAAAAAAAAGAAGTTCGTCTGATATTTTTTCTTTTTTCCCCCTCTTTTCTTCCTCTCTAATTAATCTCATTGTGAAGATTAGTTGGTATAGTTTGTTTAGCGCATCATCCTGCTCATTTATACAGTTGCCATAAACACTTTTCAAACTGTACGTTCCACACACTGGGATTCAAGAGTTTAGTTCGTCAAATCTATTGTTTACAATATTTACAGTTTCTCCTACATGATTGAACTCGGGGAAGTTATAACATATTGCTTTTCCAACTGTCAGTGAAACCAGTTCTGTGGCTTTCCTTACTTTCTGTCTCTCCGTCCCATCTAAGGAATATGCTTCATAGATAGTTTATGTGCATATTGTAAGTCGTCTCCGTCACTTTGCATTTTAATTAATTTTATAAATGCTTGTTTAGTAACGCAGTTTCCACATTCAAGTTTATATTCCTCATCAAGCAGGTGATTCCGTAATAGCTTCAGACCATGTGGGGCATAATAAAAAACCTAGATATTTTGCTTTTCAATTGATGAATTTTTCATTGGCGATTTATCCCATGAGATACTCAAATAGGTCATCAGTTTTCTGTTTGAAGGTTCCATATCACAGACGAATGCTCTAAAACTGAATTCAGTGTTTTCAAACACTTGACTAGTTTCGATTTGTAACGAGTCACATATAACAACTACAAACAAATGGGGTAAAACTTACCTTCTGCCCCGTTGGACTCAAACTCTGGCATCTTAAGCACTGACCCCCTCTCGCCAACGGACAGTTCCATAGACTAAACGGAGCCATAATGCAATAGCCAACTCTAGAAGAAAGCTACGCCCGAAAGAAAATAACTAAAGGTGGTTTGGTGTGCTCAGTTGCCACTTACTCCACCAGGGCCATTCTCGAAGTTTCTAGCTCTATGGATGACCGGCAGAATCCCCGCTCCACCCCCTCCTTTCTCCCCTTTACCCTAATTTCTCCCCTTTCCCTTACTTTCTCCCCTTTCCCTTATTTTCACCCCTTTCCCCTCCTTTCTCCTTCATATCTTCCTCACTCTCTGTGAACATGGCTGTCCGTTTTAACTATTTAATGGGACGTTTTAATTTTAATAGTATTGTCACTCTTTGCATCATAGGCTAAATGAGGTGAGGGCGACAGTTTAGGCTGTGATTTAATTGTATTTATCAAAATTATTTTTCTGTTTAACATGCAGGATTTCATTCAAAACTACTGATTTGGGCTTAATATTTATAATTGTCCAATTTGGGATGGGTTACTTTTTAGTATTTACGAGGTTACGTTGTATCCTCGTTCTCATTATTTTTTAACTTACTTGAGGAACTTATTTTTGGGTCTTAAGCTTTGAGTGCAAATTTTGTATCTATTTTTCGTTAAAGTAGCGCATGCTAATTGTTGACATTGTTAATATAATACTGATTGCCTTGGTTGCCTTAAGCTGTTCAGAGGGATTCTGATCGCCACTATTTTGTGTGATTTATTTATGACTCTACTTAGTGGGAATTCATTGATAGACTGAGCACTTATATTCGATGAAGTTGTATTTACCTTAAAATGCATGCGAACTCTGTATTAATTGCAAGACATTCTCTTGGTATTGTACTGTATACCACAACTCCCTATTATGTCCGAGAAATGGGATACCTGGTGGTCTAGGGGTAACGTGTCAGACTTCTGTGCTGGGGGTCCGGGGTTCAATCCTCGGTCTCAGCACAGCTTTATCTGATTACCAAACCCTTCCTTCACCTCTGACAAGAAGTGTATTAATCAAAACTTGTGAATGTGTGGAATGCCAGGCCTCCACCGTGGTTCGGATTCCACGTTAAACTGTAGGTCCTTAATTTCATGTCGCAATCACCCTACCATTACACATTAGCGTAAGTGCATATAACCCGAACGGTTAGTAAGACGCGGTGAGAATAATAATAATAATTTATTTCCCTTTATTATAGTGATGGCCAACAGTCGTAAGACCTATAACAGGCCAGCACTGAAAGTACAGAAGTACCTTACAAATACATATATTTACACGAGAAAATAAGTTAAACAAAAATGGCTAAATAATGTTATATAATGATTAATAGTTATCCAAAAAAAGTAATTAATAATGATAATTATAAAAAATAGCAATAAAAACAAAAAACTAAAGTGGTTAAAAGCAGTAACAATATGCAAAAAATAAATCAGAATATTGTAAAATTCAGATATTATAGGCAGAACCTCTTAGTGATAAATTATTGATAAGGGATTTCCTTAAATAACTCTCTGAGTTTAGCTTTTCTTTTATGATAAAAGTCGAATTCGACAAATCTAGATTTGGCGCTATGGATACAACGACCTATAGGGCTTACCTTATAAGAGCTATTGAGAAAAAATAATTTTGGATTACGAGAAACCCGAGAAGGGATATGAATGCCTACATAATCAAGGGCAAATTTGCAATAAATTTTGCTATTGAATATATTTTTTTAAAAAAGAAGGGCATCACAATAAAGTCTATGTGAGAAGAGAATTTGGAGCCCTAAGAGGTTTCGAATTCTGTCATAATTATAATAAATCCGGTTACTAAAGTATTATCATAGCACGCAGCGACAAATTTTCTTTGAACGTTTTCTAACCTAAGAGAGTCAGTTAAGGTGATGGAATTCCAAGCAACAGTAGACGTATTCTAAATGGACGTTTACACGGGAAGATTTTTCGTGCTAGTGTCTAGCATGCTTCTAGCCTGTGCACATGCTAGTTATCACGCAGGCAGACTCGCATACCAGAAGTGTTTACACGGAATGGTAAAATAGCAAGGGACTTTGATTAGTTAGCGTGGTTGGTCATTAGTGATTAGTGCTTCTGATTAAACAGTACAAAATGGATGTGGTTAGGGAAGCTGTTTGTGTTGTGGCTGAAATGGTTGCTAAAGACATATGTGAATATCTCAAGAAATATAAAAGGAAGAAAAGAGCTTGGGTGAGAAAGCGGATCCAAAGAAGGTCTATATTGGGAGCATCATACACTTTATGTAAGGAACTAAAGGAAGAAGATCAAGCGTCTTATCACAATTTTTTCAGGCTCACAGATGATGAGTTTCAATATCTGTTGCTAAAAATTGAATAACAAATACAAAGAAAGAACACAACAATGCGAGAAGCTTTACCTGCTCCCATAAAACTGGAAGTTACTTTAAGGGATCTGTGCACGGAAGACTCCTTCGGTATTTTATCATACCTGTTTCGTGTTCCGAAATGCACTATCTCCTGTTTCGTTCCAGAAGTATGCAAGGCAATCTATGAAGGTCTCCAGGACTTCATTAAGGTATTTACAGTATACTTACTTAATTAAATAAATTAAGTGTATGATAACTAGTACTTCAATAAATTATATATACTGTAGTTTGCTCTAGCCAGTGAAAAACTACTATATACACATACGTCATAAATATTAAGATTCTTTAAATACAATCAAAAATATGAATTACATAAGAATGTCAGATACAGTAAACCTTATAAAAACAAAATGTACCAGCTATGATTATATTTTTTGTTTATTATAATATATTAAATTAAAAGGAAGCACGTAGGAAATTATAGCATATAAAGTACTCGGTACTCCAACTACTATACAGTACTACACTAGTACAACATTTCTATTGTAGCAGTTGAGGTTAGGTTGTTAATTATAAGCTTATAGGGAATATAAAGAAGAAATCATAGTGTCTATAGTATTGTCACTATTGGTGGGTGATGGGTCACGTGGTTGGCTTGGCATCTGTTCTGACATCTGCTGAACATTAGAAGATGCATTTCCCATTGAGTAGTGCGATGAGACACTTGACCATGGAGAATTTTCACATGTAAAAGCCCAAATGTGTGTATTGTAATGTTGAGGAAACGTTGATGCACGTGAAGTGTGGGGACGTTCAATTTGTGCCAGATGAGAAGCAGGAGGTTGTGTTGTATGACTATAATTACGTGTAAATTATTCATGTGCAATTCTCCCCTCCGAAATCATGGTCTGCAACTTCAGTTGCAACCCATGAGCTCTGCCCACATCCATGTTGTTCAACTGTACGGCCAAACTTTTTGCCCACAAGTCAAATTCCGTTTCTTTGAAAGTAGCGGCAGTAGCAGATATAGCTTGCAAATTTGAAAGGGCTTGTTGAACATGAGGGGGTGGGTTTTGGGAAGAAGCACTTTTGCGCTTCTTATGTAATGGGACTGGGCGTGCCTGTGGTGGTATTGGAACACTGGCACTTTCCACATTCTCTTCCACTGATGGTGGATCGTAATACTACTCTCCAATATTGGTGTCGTTCTGCCACGAAGACACGCTGTGTTCTGCTTTTCTTTTCTAGAAAAAAAGGTAGATTTTCTGTTGTAATGTGACTGTTCGGAGTAGTAACATATTATATATTTGACAATTAACAGCAGTTGTGTCCATATTAAGGGCAGGCTTCATGCATGATAACAGTCAAGTTATTTCCCGATTGAATTAATTTTTTTATTAGATTAAAATATTAATAAATAATTTCAATATAAATTATTGATACTTTTCCCATAATCAATCGATACAATGAAGAGTCCTTTTCCAGCACCTGTACTAACAACACTTCATTCTACTTACATAGCCTGGAAATTTATAAATAAAATCGGGACTAAATTTAAAGTAATCCTGCATGAAGAGTGTCCTTAATGGCAAAGTTAAAGTTTTTAAGATGTGTATAAAATTATAGAATTACACATCAGTTCAGCTTTGGTGTAAACATCTCTAGGTGTGCTCCTGTTTCCTCACACACATATTAATGGTGACTTTCCTCTGTTATCTCGTGATTCCTGATCTCATCTTTTACATCATTCATCACAAATCAGCCATTTGGGCTTTAATGCATTGCATGCCTCTATTCTCTCAATAACGACCTCTTTCTTCAATGCAGACCTAGGTGGTTAGAGCAGGAGGTATGGGTAGATGGTTATTATTATTATTATTATTATTATTGTTATTATTATTTATAGGTGCAATTTTATAGCTGTTTATCATTATAAGTAGTAGCATAACACATTTAATTGTTATTTCTGTATATTTATGTTCAGTGCCCAAGTACTAAAGAAGAGTGGAGAGCAATTGAGGAAGGATTTCGTGTCAGATGGAGTTTACCCTCTTTTTATGGTAGTCTGGATGGAAAACATGTAATAATCAAAGCACCAGCTCATTGTGGATCTGACTACTTCAACTACAAACAACGTAACAGTATAGTACTGCTTGCACTAGTTGATAACGACTATGGTTTTTCGTACATAGATGTTGGCGCTAAAGGACGCGCATCAGATGGAGGTGTATTTCGGAATACAACGCTATATGAAAGTATAGAAAGAAGAAAGTTGAATTTACCTGAAGGAGGGGTTTTTGTGGCTGATGAAGCTTTTCCTCTGACTAGATACATGATGAAGACATATGCTCAAAGAGGTTTGAATCTACCAAAGAGGATATACTACTACTAGGATTGTGGAAAACGCATTTGGGATATTGTTGAGTCGTTTCCGTTTATATCGCAGCCCCTTAGAGATAAAGACAGAATCAGTAGCTTTGATTGTAAAAGCTACATGTGCTCTACATAACTGGCTTCACAAATTAAATCCCTACTATATCAGCCAGGGGTTGGTTGATGGTGAGCACGTGGATGTCTGCAGATTGGTCCCTGGATCATGGAGGAAGTTACCAGAAGGAGCTATGCGCGCTATTCCAGCAACACGGCACAGTCATCCCACAACCGTAACTGCATAAAGGCTCGAAGAATATTGCCATTATTTCAACACAAATGGCTCAGTCCCTTGGCAAAAGGACATGCTGAACCCTTGTACTGCAGCAATTTGTGCACCGTATTCAAACATTCGTAATCGTTATTGAAGCAACTTTATAAATTTTGCAATTAAGTGTATATTTTATGTTTACAGGCCTATGCGTGTTGTGTGTTTATATAAACAATTTGTATACAAACATTGAAGATAAATTTGAATATAATATATAGTTTATTATCTGTAAATACATTGTTTGTGTGTGCACCCATATACAGTGCATGTGCATGTCAGTATTTTTGTTTAAATAACAGTGCATATTATGTTATCATAATTTATTTAACAAGCCACTAAAATATAACTCATACTTACTAGGTTGCTTTCCGTGTTTTGAATGGCAAGCCGGCGCAAGAACCCATCGACTGTAGTAAACAACACCCCTATTGGTTTGTAAACGGAATCTCCACTACACTCTGACGCTGTATTTGAACGGATTTTCCCCACTTCATGCCAATACTGTAAGCGAATATTTTTTATTTTCAATTTGCACTCTTTAACTCAAAAATCATGTAGTCCCATTTCAGCAACTATTTTATTAACTGCTTCATTTCGCAGCGTCTTATTTCTGTAGTCAACGATGGCACTATCCCACAAAACAGACTCACTACCATACAAATTGACAAACTTCATGACAGTATTATCACTCCAACGGCGCGCCATAATAAAAACCGTCGTAAGTACACCAACTAGCATGACTGACTCGCACGAAAATCAAACACCATCTGATCGCCGCCTTCTAGCAGGCTAGGACCTGTCTACCGCTGCACGCGCTACTCCTTTGCGACTTAGCATGCTTGCCAAACATTTAGCACGAAGAATCATACCGTGTAACTCCCCTTAACTTAGATCTAACCAGGGCGTAGTACAGACATAAAAAAGTCAACTTTTTTTAAATTATGAAATAAATTTAATAAGTCCAAGTAATTTTAATGACTGGGAAATTACATGGTCAACATGATAGTGTGAAAAAAGTTTGTTATCAAGAAGAACACCAAGATCATTAATATAAAGGGTACGAACTATGTTTTTATTGCCCAATATATAAGTAAAAAAGAAAGGATTAGTTTTCCTAGAAAAAGTTATAGATTTGGTCTTATATTTATTAATAGACATTCTATTTTCAAAATACTATTGTATAATACCATTTAAATAATTTTGTAGCTCTATACAATCTGCAATTGATTTGATACTTTTACATCATCAGCAAAGAATAAATAATTAGACGAGTTCAAATATTTACCAATGTCATCAATAAACTCATTAAAGAGAAGAGGACCTAAGCTAGAAACCTGTGGTATGCCACAGGGGGCTAAAAATGTATTTGAGGTGTGGGAATCAATTTTAATTATGAATGATCTTTCATACAAATAACTGCTGAGCCAATTTACATATGACTGAGAAAGGCCAAAATTACTAAGTTTAGAGAGAATAATACTATGCTGACATAAGTCAAATCCCTTACTTTGGTCAAAATAAATAGCATCAACCTGACATTGGGTAGAGACTTGAGGGGCAACATGCCCAAGAAATGTTACAAAATTAGTGACAGTAGATTTATTTTTTATAAAGCCATGTTGATTATCTGAAAATTTATTTTTAAGGTGGTGGAATGTATGCTCATGTATGATTTTCTCGAATACTTTGGAGAAAGTGTTTAAGAGGGAAATTGGTCTATAATAACAAGTTTTTTTCTCGCCCCTTTTTTATAAATAGGTATGACTATTGTACACAATATTCCGTCCTAATTCATGTGTTCATGTAGATGGTGGAGTGTTGTGATCCATTTCTCTATTTTGCATCCCTTGATGTATAGAAATTGGACTGATACGCGTGCTCAACTGGATTCTTGTTGGTTCTCTATGTCTCTACTACTGAACTTTGTACATCACTATTTTATCCTTATCTGTTTCCAAGAGTAATTACATTATTTTCTCTTTATAACTTTTATGGTTTTGCAACCTCCAAGTTTTGTTTGGTTTGGCTACCATGACAACAATAGTAAATAAGATAGAAGAAAGAAGGACTCTCAAAAAGGACGCGCTGATTTTTAGATGGAACAAACTGTAGTACGAAAACTAAAAGTTATTTTTATGGGATAAATTTTCTTTTCCGTCAACTGGCACTGGCCATTTGTAAAGGCTGAACTATACTTGATCCCAGACAAGAGAGATTTTTTCTAAGATTAATAAGTAACTTTATTTTTTTGAAGATATAAAATGGGAACGCTATGACCATAGTGAAGAACTTTTGTTGGATTCGTGTGTCTTCGCCATCAAGACTACAGAGGAACCAATAAGATCTTTACTTTTATTATTAATTCAAGACTACCAATTTATTTGTAAAGCTGATTAAGGTGGATGATATTTCTTTCTGTAACACAACAAACTTTTTTACTCAACCTGAGTCATTCCTACATCAGAACATTATCTATAATGTATGATTAGTTTTTTTATTTTACTTATGTTAATTACTTACCTAAATAGTATCATGCCACAGGGTTCACCGGTTAGCGTTGTATTTGATCTTGGTACCAGATAGGTAGGATATCTTACCAAATATTGCAACAATTAAATAATATATGCCCACTGATTATTTTGTGTCTTAGTTATATTAAATTTCTTTGTCTTACCATATGACACATTTTATTTTTAACTAAAAATATCAACAACAAAAGTTAATAGAGTTTTTTTATATTGTTTTATTTAACAAACTTTCGTGTTTTTTTACACTTATGTTCAACCTTTCGGGTGTGATTTTTTTCTTCCAGAGTCCTTTTATTTGTATCACGTAATTTGTTGGCACCCCCCTTTTTATTTCACTTGTATTTCATACTTTACGGGGAGATCCAGGACTACCACGGATACACTTCAGGGGGTAAGTTCCCTGTTAATTATATCTGTCTCTACCGGCCCACTTTCAAACCACAAAAATATCCTTCTTTTCACATCACCGCGGATACCTTGAGAGGTGGAGTCTCACCTACGTACTCTACCGACTGAGCTGCTAGCTAGTGGAGAGGGTTGTGATACGAGGATTCGTTACACTATAGATTGTTTCCATGTAGGAGGAAAAGTTTCCTTTGACAGGCTAATGTTAAGGATATAAGCTAACAAAGGGCTAAAAATGCTGGCACAGCCTTTAACAATAAAACTTGGAATTCCATCGGTCCCGGCACATCTAGAAGAACTCAATATTTTTATAGCACTAGCAACGTCCAAGGGTGTAATGTGACAAGAATACAAGGGTGCGCTCATTTCAATAATGAGGCAAGGTAAGACAGGAAGGGCAGAATTATAAACGGAATGAAAGTAGCTACCAAACCCATTAGCAATTAATATAGGATCAGCAATAATCCTGCCATTAATTATTTCTAGGTTAGATGGGGAAACTTTATTCACACGATTGTTTTTAACAAATTTCCAAAATTCCTTGGGTTTGCATTTAATTCAATTTTCAATTGAGTTCATCCAATTGGCTCTGTCTATAATCAAAGTAGTTTTAATTAATTTACGAAAGTGAGAAAAATTTGAATAGAATACACAATTATTTGTTTGTTTAAACTTTTTGAAAAAATTGTTTTATTTCCTAATATAGTATTTAAGAGTAGAAGAAAACCAATTTGGATATTTAGATGAATTAAGAATTGTAATTTGAGGAATATGCGTTCTGATTTTCCTTTGGACTAAATTGGTAAAATTATCTATAGCCAAATTAACATACGTAGTAGAATAAGCAGAAGACCAATCATCAGTGACCAGGTCATTGTAAAGATTAAGGTAATCACCACGTGGATAGTTAATATATGTGGTGGTGTTGTCATTAATTTTAGTAGAAAGAGGTACATCATGTGAAATCAATAAGGGTGAATGTGCTAAATCAATATTTACTAGTGATTGAGAGCTATGAGTTACAAAGGGGTGGTAGAAATTAGCAAAAACAAGGTCAAGAAGGTTAGTGTCATTATCAGTTTCATTAAGTTGTTCTAATCCTATTATGTTGGTCGAAGCAAGAAGTTGAGTAGCTTTTAATTTAATGTAGAAATGCGAAAGGTTTTGAGTATGATGATATTTCCAATACATTTTGGGGCTGTTAAAATCACCTAATAGTATTATTCGATAAGGATAGTTAGCCAAAGCACCTTCAAGAAATGTAAAGTAGTTCTTAAATGCTTTGACTGTTATTTGGGGAGCAAGATATATGTTCCCAATCAACAGTTTTTGGCGATAAAATGTTGGGATATCAATCCAGACACATTCCATATTATTCTCTAGGTCAGTTCGCTTGGCCACACCAGAAATAGACAGAAATAAGAACACCACCACCCCTTGAGATAGTAGCTTCATCATATAATCTATCGGATCTATAAATATTGTAGCTAGGCGGAAAGTAATTATCATTAACAAACTCACTAGAGAGCTAAGTTTCAACTAAACAAATAGTAGAGAATTCAGTCACACAAACATTTGTAAATAATTCCCTTGGTTTGTTCCGTAAACCTCGAACATTTTGATAATATAATAAAATATCACTATTCACTGGAAGATGGTTTGGGAGGTAGCCTCCAGACCTCCATCGATGGTCACGAGTGGGGTTCTAGTTGAATCCTCTTGAGACCCAAGGTCAGATGCAACAGCAGCGTTTACAGGGGTAGACACACAGAGGGACTCCTCACAGATAATCTGCTCAGACAGCAACTTCCCATAGTAAGGTGCAATGAGACAGCTAGACAGCCAAATGTAACCATTGTTTATTATGGGAAAATCATTTTCTTTGACAGAAATATGGAAGGAGGAATATGAGTTAAATTTAGTTTTCAATTTCGAACAGACAAGGTATTCAAGAGTGAGTTATTTAGACAAATAAGACTGAATGGAGAAAAACGAGTAACGAATAGAGATTTTTTCTTGAAAACTTTATTCACGGTTTGTAATTCGGTGGCTGTCTTATTACCAGTCAGCAACTTTCTGACACGCGAGCGCTGAATCGGCGGATCCTCGAGCACGTTGGAATTAGCTGAATTGTTTTTACGACGTGACACCACGGTAAAACCGTCATCAGCGCTTGCTGATGCAGACTGTGACCTAGCTGGTGATTGCACAACAGACTTAGAGTCGACAACAGAGCTTTTTTTTATTAGAATTTAAAGCTAGGCTAAATGTTTTTTTGGGTGATTTCAATGAATTAGATAAGTGGGATGTAGATGCGGAAGATTCAATTGGCTTAGAAGATTGCGAAGATAAGGAGCATTAAGTTTCAACTGAAACCAAGCAAACCGGGGACCTAGAAGCTAAAAGCTCCGAAATTTGGAACTTAAGCACAGCGTTATCGCTGCTCAGATCTTTTACCTGAGTAGACAGATCGTAGACCATGCTAATCAGAGAATTTAACAGCTGTATCGTAACTGCTTACCAATCAGCTGATGGAGCTTTGAGTAGCTCAGCAAAAGATTTCTTTACCTGAGGCGGCTTCTGCGGCCACGCTGGAATAGCGGGTGCGGAAGTAGATTTTGTTAGGGTGTCATCCTCAAACGAAGCTTTAGCCTTTTTAGTACATGGGTCACACTTGAAAGTAGAAAACCCACTTTTCATTAAAAAACAACTCATATTCTGCATCATTAATATTGAGGCAATCAAGATGAAACCTTGCTTTACAAGGGCCAGTGCACCAAATTAATCTTTGTCAGCCAAAGAATGCACGGGAGCATTTAGCACAATTGTCCTCACTGCCCGGCATATTGAATAAATCAACTTACCAGGCCTAAGGAAAGGCAAACTCACACAGAATACAACACTCGCCACACGGTATGAGTTCACTTGAGGAGCTTAGTAAAAGCACGTCCACTCATGGTAAGCGCCAAATGAATAATAATAATTCTGAGAACGGGATATTAGCTCGAGAGTCGAGCTGGCTTTATCATAATTTTGCTATGTGATCATGAGAACCTTTGTAATTATTATGCCCCGAAAATTAGAGCCATTATAAACGGGCCCACTTGATATGAATATATTTATCTTAGGGTGGTTGGGTCTATATCTAAATATTTTTAGTAATGTAATGTCCTTGTTCGATACCCATTCGCTTGGCTTGGGGCTATCTTGTAAGCTTCATACATTTACGGCATAGTCTATCATTGTTATTCATGAAATATTATATTAATGTATTTGACTTTGAGCGTTCTATTCCATTTAGTTATTCATGAAATATTATATAAATATTAAAGTCTATGAATTTGAAGTTTCTAGTCTATTATTGTTAATCTTGAAATATGATATAAATATTAAATTCTCGGAATTTGAACTTTATAGTCTAATATTGTTATTCATGAAACATTAATTTAATATTAAAGTCTCTGACTTTGAGCGTTCTATTCCATTTGGATATTTATTAAATATATATTAATATCAAAGACTCTGACTTTGAACCTTCAAGTATATTTTGCTATTCATGGAAAGTTATGTTAATATTAAGATCACCG
The DNA here is from genome assembly GCA_902151445.1 of Timema monikensis. Classification (NCBI taxonomy): domain Eukaryota; kingdom Metazoa; phylum Arthropoda; class Insecta; order Phasmatodea; family Timematidae; genus Timema; species Timema monikensis. The sequence goes on from CABFVZ010002184.1 coordinate 86,206, forward strand.
ACTTTTAGCAATATAATCTATCTTCATATTCATGAGGTATCGTGTTTTCCGGCTTCTACCAATCAATTTTAGAGTGTAATGGTACATAATGTTTAACTTCTAACCCTCATACCTTACATACTATGATCAATATTCTTATGTTTATCTTTTGTTATTGTTTTTTAACTATATCTCTTTTATCCAATAAATATTTTGTTACTCCCTAGTAACTGCCTGACTTTTATTTCTTGGGAAAAGAAGGTGGTTACAGATTAGTAGTTCCTTTGTGACTGCTGTGTCAAAGTTATTATAATATATAGGTTGAATACACTTTCCAACTAAACATCTTAATAGCATAACTTGAATATTGTAATGAGGCCCTCTAATTATTATTAACTTTGATCAAAGCAAAGATCACTGTAACCTTCATCTCATCGAAGCTAAGAACGATATCTTTCTTAAATTTTGTGAATCGGCTTGCTTGTGTTTTTAAAATATCGATACTCAAGCCAATACATCCTGGAGAAACGGAAAATTGTCTAAGACACCGTTTGATGGTAACTTCCCTGGGAAGGGGATATTTTAACACCTCTCTCATAAAAAAAACCAGAACTTTGTATTATATACACCGTAAAGTGACAGCCTTAGCAATATAATCAGACGGCCAATTAGAACCTCTTCCGTTTTTGATGGCTTGTTGCTAACTTGCAGAAAATGCACCCTCAAATTCAATAGAAATGTTGTTTAGTTGTGTTAGCTCATAATTTGCTGCATTTGGTGGTTCTTGCAAGTCTTAATTTGATGTTTTAACTTGTTGTTTTCATATTTCATTGACTTTAATCCTACAAACAGCTCATCAACACTAGAACTTCATTCCTGTGTATTTTCATGACCTATTTATTCATTTACAGATTCAATTTGTAAGCAGTCTGTATCATTGTTTGCTGATGATTATAAAAGTTGTACTTCTTTGCGAGTATGTCTTTTTCTGCCCGTTGTTTACGGTCATTACAAGTCGGCCTAGTTGGATATACAACAGTGCTACATATTGGTAAATTTAAAAGAGGAACTGAATTATGTTTTAACACACGTTTTAGAGGAAGATACAATAATTCACTCTTTAAAACCCTTATATTGTCTAATTCACAAAATGTATTGAGCACACACGAGCGATATCAACGGCAAATGAATCGATCCCCCCGCAAGCATTTATCCACTTTAATTTAGTTTAATTGTTTTTAGGAAACCGGTGAAAATGAATTATTCCTTTATGGTGTCTATCATGATTAGTACAACTGGCAATTTCACAACACACCATTGTTACAAACTTACATTTGATGAAACTGCACTGTTATTACAAAAGTAAACACATTCGGTGACTCACGCGTAGCTCTCAGCTGAAGTTAGCTTGGTGTCCACTTGACGTCAGGAAGTTGGGCCTGCCACTGGGCATACAGCTCGTGACCCCTACCATCTAGTCTAACAACCATGATATTATAATCTAAAGAAATGGTATACCAAGACACTTGTTTATATATTTTTTATACAACATCTATTAGAAAATTATTTTCATACTTAAGATATTTATTAATGAACTTTAAGTCATTGTAAAAATCTTACTTGCTTACCATATGGCTTCTATAAATCCAAAGTCCTTTGGCAATCTTACAAAAGTACGCCATATATCCCTATCTTAGGCTAGTTCTATCAAGTTCATTACAAAATTAATTATCTCTTTCAGATCAATCTAACGATATGCTCCTATTTTCATCTAAGTCTTCCCAATGGTTTCTTCTCATTGAATTAGCAGTCAATACACTGAACACGGTTCTAGATATTTCCATTCGCGCTGCAAATCCTGCCTACCGTAATCTGCAAGATTTGACTATCCCGACAATAGCTTGTGATGTGTACTAGGTATATCACGCATCATTATAAAACTTCCTCCATTCCCTAGTATCTTCATCCATTTTTGGATAAAAAAATCTTCCAAAGCATCATGTTTTTACACACCCTACATTTATTTTAGTCATGCAAGATAGGAGAACATGTTTCACAGCCATAGAGAATAACCGGTAAAACTTTTGTTTTGTAGATAGTTACTTTTTTATTCCTTAACGGCAGGTGAGATGTTAACAACCTAATGGCCATCTAATATCATGCATGTCCCGACTGTATTAAATTCCTAATTTATACTTCGATATAATTACTTATATTTAAACTTATTAACTATGTCAAATGATATGTTTTTCGTAGTATTCTCTAAATTATCATCCTCAATTTGTTATCTATGTGTGATCAAGTAATGGATGAGTATGAACACATCCCTTGCAAATGACCAAAGCCCATTGATCTATAAAATATCGAGATTACATCCGTGTACCATTGTGTAGGCGAGAAAGAAGATTTTGGGCATCTCTTTTTCTTCTAAACACAAACAAGGTAGCGTGGCATTTTGACATCGTTCGCCAATTTGTATGAATATATTGGACTCATCAATGTATATTAAGTTAAATAAAATAAAAGGTTTGAATAGCATAGCTAAGTTTGAAACTCATGACTTGTTTCTTTAAATAAGTTAAATACATACATCCCTAATCAAGCCGTTCCCATCGGGGTAGGAAATAAACTGTAAATATAGATTAAAAAACTCCTTACTTAATTTATTCTCACTAACTTTCTATACACTTCCTTATTCTTGCATACTCCCTTTGCCTCAACATCCATACACTCAGTAATACATACATGCTCTTTTATTAAAACTATTAATGTTACTCTTTTTCACACATTCTTCAACAACAGTTAGCCACATCTTACATGGCCTACACCTTCATATTAGTGATGGGTCGAACCAGCTCTTTGACGCGAGCGAGTTCACATAAGCTCATTCACTCAAAAGAGTCGTTCATATGAGTCATATCGTTCACCGCATGGCTGACTCGCTCTTAATCATTTCACCCCTTCCTCACCATAACTTGATGAGCGAGCGCTAACTAGTTCTCACAATTACTCATATTACTTATAATAATTAACCTTAGCATATAGCCTTTAGTGTCTAATTCACAGAATTATGTCTAAGTGATGATAAGAAGAATAGTTTAATATCGTAGGCAGTACTGCTATCTAGTAACGATAATAAGCATTTATAGTTGATTTTTTTCTTAGTAGCAAACGAAGAACGACAGAAGAGTCATGAATGAAAAACACTCCTGACTCTTTCCAGAGCGAAAAAGTCATGAATAATGGTGGCGTGAATGACTCGCTCGCGAAGCGAGAATCGTTCGTTCACAGCTCTCTTTCAAGAGTCGTTCAATTTGAATGACTCGCTCACGAGCGACTCATCAGTACCGCTTAGTGGTGCAGCTGTTCACACGCTTGGGGAAAGTTGTGAGTCTCTGTTTACCCATGATGTATTGAAACGTCAAACATAAGAACGAAAATATTACAATTAGTGCAAGTTGCTGTATTCAATATAAAATTAGATGTTTACTTACTGCCCGGGTTTGATTTTTTCATCGATAGAACTTATGCCTTCCAATATACTGTTGTTTTCCATTATCACTTTTGAGATACGCATTTGTGAGAATGTGTTGTGTGTGAAAGTTTGCGCGTGCGCTGATTGGGTATTGGCCGGTTTTCTCTTGAATCGCTGGAAAAATTGAAATTATCTCTACTTGGGCAGCGCGGACTATTCTCGCCAAGCGGATTTCTTGTTATTGGATTAGAGCTGTTACATGACCAAATTTCACCACTGCTCGCGTTTTACAGTAAAGGTGTGAAGCCACAATAAAACACAGGTGTAAAAGTCTGCAACAGTCCAGCCAACTGACCAACAATAATAACATTCAGATAAGTTTAGTACCACTTTACATATTATAATGCTCCTATTTTGAATATTAATATTTCTCCAAATTTAAATTTTTATGTTCATGTTTGGGGTGTATTTTTCTATCTCCTATGTTTACACTATCACTAGGGCTCCTGCGTGTAGCATCTTTTATAGTCTGGTACTTTAACTTATTTTATTTTGAATATTTTGTTTTGGATTTGCTTTTTGATTTTAGCACCCCTATGACACTCTACTCAAGACTCTATATAAAAGTTGATCAGAATTTGAAGCTTTTTAGCTGCACGATTTGCCACTATATGGAAAGCGTTGTGATCGTTGCAGATAGTGGTGACGTTTTATAACAACAGCTGTTTAGATTTATAATATTTTATTTCTGCACAATGGTTTCACATGTCTAAAATAAAAATTAATTCTAGTTTCCAGATTGTTTTAAAACTGTCATGAAAACGTTTATACGCCCTCTAATTTCAAGAGACATGATTGTGAAAAAATACAAGAAAGATTTCTAGTCAAAAGAACGTTAGAAAAAAACAAAACTAATCTATTGCTGATTTTGTTGTACCGCCACCCTTATCTCCTCAGATAAATAAGGGCTGGCGCACATATACACAAATTAAAAAAAA
>CABFVZ010002184.1:91212-135731 GCA_902151445.1 Timema monikensis
GACAATCACTTATAAAGCCAGATGGGCTATAAAAGGATTCCTAAAAATATTAATAGTATGTCTCAAAATGCATCTTATGCCGTGCCTGGTATACCTTCCCTACGTGATATATCATTATTCAAAAATGATATAACAGCAAATTATTTCATGTACCATTAAATAAATTATAAAAATCCCACGTGTGTCCATAGGGGACATTTGTTTGCCTTTACCAGAAAATCTATAAATCCAATTCATCATGATATGTCATATTTATAATGACTATTTAAATTTTAATTAAATCAATAATGCGAGCCCAAAAAGATAATTTTGAAATATAAAGGCCGAAATAGAATTTGTACCATAGCATCATCCTATCCTAGTATGTGTCTCACGACACGGTTGAATCAAGAAGTAAAATATTATGTGAATAACACCAGTATATAAATGATTATTTTCTGAGAGGAGGGGGAAAAGAGGGAGAACTAGAACATAGTAGAAAACATACACACAGACCAGAGGGAAGGGATAGCAATTCATGAAAGAACATTCTACACCTTTGGAGATGCGACCAGAATATCACATGTTCATCACTAGGCCACTTCCACGTCACTCTCTTCCCATGATGCATTGGGCGGGCTTACGTCCAGTCCAGCACGCCTTTCACTCGTTTCAGTTTTAAATCAACACTTCGACGTGGATGTAGTGTTCGCGGGGGGAGAGGTCGGTTGGTGAGACATAATACGGTGAATGGGGCTTTTGGTGATTAGATTTCACTGTTTATCCTTGGTATTGTTAGAATAGTATTCATTAGCTCGTTTAATCTTCTTTTCTTGTAATGTTTATGTCAATAAACGTTACATTGTGAAAAAATATTTGGCCAGAAGATATTATACGAGAGTGGACTGTAGCAGATAGTTATTAAATAATTTTTCAAAATGAAAGTGTGCAGTTGCTTTTTATAATACCGGTATGAGATTTGCTTTTTTCTTAATTATCTCCTTTGTTGATCATTGTCTGTAATAAAAAATAACTTCTGCTAAATATCAGTTACCACCAATCCTATATCGTTGGATACTTGTATGTTTATTTATAAATTATAACAATGAGATTTCTGCTTCTTTTACTTTAAGTATTAGTAGGGGAGGGGGCGACCTGGCTCAATCAAGATAGTATTGTGATTTTTACCGTTATTCCCCCTCCTCCTGCCCTCACCCCTACACCGCCCTGATGACTCATAACTGGTGCCAGTTTGGCGGGTCGACAAGACAAGTCGAGACATGAATAGATCACGACCTTGAATGATGTCGCAACCCTCACTTGTAATGGGTTTTACCGATGATGTCATCGCCCTGTCGCAACCTTGATGACTCATAGCTGGTGCTAGTCTGGCATGTTGACAAGACAAGTCGAGACACGACCTTGAATGATGTCGCAACCCTCACTTGCCATGGGTTTTACCGATGACGTCATCGCTCTGTCGCAACCCTTATGACTCATACCTGGCGCCAGTCTGGCGTGTTGACAAGACAAGTCGAGACACGACCTTGAATTATTTCGCAACCCTCACTTGCAATGGGTTTTACCGATGACGTTATCATTCTGTCGCAACCCTGATGACTCATACCTGGCGCCAGTTTGGCGTGTAGACAAGACAAGTCGAGACACGACCTTGAATGATGTCGCAACCCTCACTTGCCATGGGTTTTACCGATGACATCATCCCTTTGTCACAACCCTGATGACTCATACCTGGCGCCAGTCTGGCGTGTTGACAAGACAAGTCGAGACACGACCTTACCATTACCATTACCATTTAACTATAGCTAGGAATCAAGTTTTTTCAATGAACATTTGTTCCGGCATAACTTTATCCAAAATGTCATCCACGAAAATCCCTGCTTAGACACTTTCAAATTATATAATGTTTTAATTCACATAAATTAATAAATTTAGACAAGTCTGCCCTGGTTTATTGTAATTTTGAAATAGATCAAAATGTATACACTTTGATTTAACAACAAACAAACAATAAGTGTGACTGTTAGAAAATCACATCTACTCACCCAGATCCGTCAGTGAAGCGTAATCACTCATCCTAGTTTTCTTGTTTAGCACTCGAAGACAGGTCATAAAATGAAAGGATTTCAAAACAGGTGCCACTATTTATAGCTACCACCAGCTAAGTTTGCGACAGAGCGATGACGTCATCGGTAAAACCCATTGCAAGTGAGGGTTGCGACATCATTCAATGTCGTGATATATTCTTGTCTCGACTTGTCTTGTTGACCCGCCAAACTGGCACCAGGTATGAGTAATCAGGGCGGTGTAGGGGAGTGGGCAGGAGGAGGGGGTAGGAGGAGGGGGAATAACGGTAAAAATCACAATACTATCTCGAGTGGGCCAGGTTGCCCCCTCTCTCTCGCTGAAACACCATAGAATTCTATCAAAATTATCCACACTGCACACTTGTTTTAAATTTAACAGAAAATTCTCTACAAAAGTAGTTTTCCCGAAACTAGACGGTCCTGCTAATATCAGTGTGAAAGGGTGTACAAACACAGACATTGATGTGCACTCGTCTAGTGTGTCTTTAAAACTAAAAAATAAAAATTACGATTCCAAATTTATAGTGGTGGTGGTGGTGGTGGTGTCGACGAACCAATCTCTAAGAAATTTTACGTTCGAAAGCGTACAAATTGAATTTAATTTTTTATATTTATGGCCGAAACACTTATCATAATTATGATGGATCCTATCCTTCAGGGAGGGACACCCCAAGTCTATCATATTAATAACAAGTTGTTTTTATCCACAATTTCCATTAAAAAAAATTTCTTTTCCTCCCCCTTTTCATAAATTATAGTCGAGCCGAGAGTGGCCATTTTTAAAATTATATTAAATTGATCGGAGTTCATATCACCATCGTCCCAATGCAGACTGTGATGATTATATGTGAGCCAATCACATGGTTTTTTAATATGCCACGGTAATTTTAAAGGGAATATGGCGACTTAAATGTATAGTGATATACATCACTTCCACCTATAGATATTATACTACATTCTTTTATTATGAACTTATTGCATTCATCTTTAAATCCCTGAAAATCTACAATTACGTTGGTCATGTTGTTGTTGTTGAACCAAAACTGTAAAGGAAAAAAAAACAATTAACAGTCTGTGTCTGGAGACCACTGTAAGATCTCTACACGAGTATGCTTTAATAAATTCTATAGGTAAATTATTCAACTCCGCGGCAGACATCAGACAGAAATCCTGCTTCTTTGAGTACGTGAGGATGGACGCGTTGATTTGATCCATTATATTAAATTACAATTACCGATGACACGATCTTTTAAAGGGATGTCGCTCGATCCAAATCCTCCCTCCCCCCTCTGAGTGTTTGATAGCGAATCAGTGTGTTCAACTCTAGGGTAATTAATTTTCACGCATACTAGTTGAGCAATTTTATCACCCCTTTTAATTCTGAAAACAGTGTCGCCGTGATTAATGAGTAATACGCAAATATTACCACGATAGTCTTCGTCTATAACTCCGGCCAAAAATCTATCCCGTGGTGAAGAGCCAGACTAGATCGCGGAGATATTCTACCGTACGTTCCTGCTGGTAATATTATAGAAATATTTATCTTAACTAAATGCCTGCACGAGGGCTGTATACTGCAATTGTACGGACTTTTCAAGTCTATACCTGCAGAGTGTGTTGTGGCTCTAACCGGGCAAATTGCGTTTCTATTTGTATTTTTGTACTTTAATACAGATGACACTAGAATCAGAGAGAGAGAAGAAAAATGTCTAGGTAAGTTTTCAGATAAATTATTCAATGTCAACCATTAGTCGTATCGTCATATCAATATATATATATTTGATAATTTCTATACCACGTGTTAACTGGGGCACCGTCTGTCGGACAAAAGTCACATTTGTGTAATGATTGCCTTTTCACACCTGTGGTAGTATCACTAGAAAAAATGTGATCAACTATATCCGTAAGGTACGGAGGTATTGTTATTTAATCTCCTACGCTTAGTGAACACAATATTATAATCTTTTCTCTCCAACTTGGAGACGACGATGGGACCTCTTTTTCTTTTAATTTTTAGAGGATTAATCATGTGTACGGGGTCCATGTCTTTCAAAATCATGTGTTTAATAGTAGTAAAGTTTACAATCTTTGTGTTTTCATAGTTTAGTGTTATACCCCTGACCTTGGTGGTGGACCTGTATTCGTTCGTCTCGGGAACAAACACATTGTAAGAATAATTTTTCGGTCCAACGGAAACAAACTCTGTAATGTACGCGCTCTCAGAGTAGGTGGTCAGCTCGTTTGTCATGTCACCCAACTTGTCGCCTGTCGGTATCGTGTACGTGTCTGTCGGTCTTATCACACTTATAATAGAGTCCGTGTCACAGTAAAGACAAGAACCGCCCAAGTGCCTGAGATATGAGTATAATTTCATACGGGCACCGGTGGTCACATACGCGGCTATAGGAACATTGAACGTGTCAAGAGGGAGTACGGCCTCGTCACAGTAAGTCCACGAGACGCAAGCAACCTCGTCATTGGGGAAAATAATGTTGCGAACCTCTGTGCCGGGGGTGGTGAGTAGGGAGAAAAAGTATTTTGGGTTGTTCAAAATGGTGGTCTGTGTCTTGTTCTTGTTCAATGCAAATCGTCCCCAGAAAGAGTTTAAACACAATTTGGCGAGTGCGCGCTTTCCTGGATTTTTAACAATTTCGTTTTTATCCAGCACTCTTCCCTTTGTTTTGTAATGCTCGCTAACGTAATTGTCTTTGTCCGCGTCTGTTTTCACCCATCCAGGGTATCCAGACGCCTCCTGTTTGATCTTGAGGAACTTGTTAATATACTCTAAAAACAGTCCGCCTTCTTTGGTCTGAAGATCGAACTGGGTAATTTTATATTCCTAAAATTCGTGTACCCTAACCATCTTGTAGTCCATTTCTAGCGCTAGTCGAACCTCGTCCACTATCCATGTGCCTGTAATAGTCCTGTCAGAGTCAGTGTGTAAACAATCCCCTTGGTTCATCTCGTTTGCACAAGAGGAACATAAACAAAACATTAATTTTGATTGTGTCTTGAAGGGCAGTACAGGGTGATACAAATTTCTAGGAGGTAGAACAGTACATTTAATTAGACCCTCTCGATCTACAATGTCAGCGGGGCAGTCGTCGGTGACAAAAATATTTATAGGGTGACCTACAGGAAATTTAAAATATTTGCATACCAGAGGATATAAACTGCAGACATCAAGATAGCCTATTTTTTCGTCGGGGATTGTCTTGTAGTGTAATGTCATAGATTCACACCGCCCACCGTACAGTGCGTCACGTGGATTGAGCGGAGTAGTTTGAATCATAGAGTGATGGTTTAGCTCTAGATATAGTTCTGTGTTTTCAGTCAGTATTTTGTCAAAGTCACACTCTTTCATAGTTGTAACAGTGTACCCTGCGGCTCTAAATGCTCGATCTCTCAACAGAGTGCACTCGTATCTTTCGGTGAGAGTCTCTTTCGTCCCTGTTATAGTCACGTCACGGCTTGAAAGACATGTACACCCGTAGAAGAAACAACCATCAAACTCAAAAATCTCCCTCGTCATCTCGCAGTACCCGTCCACCTTCCTGCCCAAGATTTCTATCTTACGCCCGTTGAAGGCGTGCTGTATGTGAATATCGGGGCGGGTTTTCTCCAGATAGACTAACCATTTTATGGCTTTCACAGACTGTCTGTCACCGCACCTGTAACCCCCCTTGGGCAGGATGGCTATCGTATCGGGGGCTAAGAACAATTTTCTAAATAATCGATTGCACGCTGACGAGATTGTTATGGATTCTCTATACACGGTTGTCGAGCCAATATTTAGAAATAAATGACGAAATGTACGGCAACCCTTGCGTAATACATTTACGTCATCCACACAATAGTCCTCCAACTCTGACTTATTATTAAATATATACCCCTGCCGCAGTTTCTCAGCGTGCCACACCATAAAGTCATTTCGCTCATCCGGTTTCATATAATCCGCACCAAAAATTTCGGGACCAGGCATCTCACCGATATAATTTAAATTCTTTTCTGTATTAAACAGATAGGTGTAGTGTCCTTTTTTTACAGTCTTTTTTTACAGTCCAAACGCTTTCGGGATCTGTCTCAGGGGCAGAGGTAGGAAACATAGGCTGTCTTTAAATTGTATATGGTCCATTGTCATGCAGAGTATTTTAGTTCCGTCTGCGATAATTTTAGGGGTACAGTTTAGTGATAGAAATCTATTCAGGATAAATATAGCATCGAATCCTTTTGAATTATGCACAAGACAAACAATTTTATTGGCAAATGGCCTCGGTTGTCTTAGGTAGTCGATAAAGCCGTCTACCGGATTATCCCAAAAGGAATGAGATCGTTTCCCGCATTGGTCACAATCCTCGTCCATATTATCGTTAAATTCACATTTTACACAATAGTGTTGTACGTGAATAGAATTCGGCTCGTGCACAAAACAATCATCGGTTATAGCGCGATCTTGTCTAGTCTCGAAATCATAAAATACCATTAGGTATTTATCATCACGCTCCTTTAGACTCAACACCTGCATGTAACAACGATGCGGGTTTTCTTTATTCTGTTTGAACGTCGCGCAGTATGATTTAAAACATTCGTGATTACTACCCTTTGTTTTATCACAGGTAATACACACCTCTCTTAAATAAAAAACTGTTTTCTTACCGTCTATTTTATTCGATTTATGGCTAGTAAAACAAGTGCCAGACCTAAATAATCTGTTAAAATCACTGCAATACACTTTTTCGCTTGTATATATACACGGTGGTATGGACATACATTGGGGGCAAGTACTCGTACATCAATGTCTTGCACCTCTTTTAAAGCCGGTATTACATCCGTCGCAAAAGTATTCAACCGAAAAAGCGGCTGCCATATTAATTATTACGTTGAAGTGATGAGTGACGTCATCGTACAATAGGTTAATGTACTTAGTCGAAGATGAAATCCCCTCATACCACAATCCATTGATCGTCGAGAGGGTATTATACACGCGTATTTTATATTGGTCACGGAAATAACTTTGAAATTTATCGAGATGTTCGCGTCCCCCTCCCCCGGATAAATCTATCCGCGTTTTTGCGAGAAGATCATCTACAACATTTTTTATTTTATCCCCCTTAGTATACGATTTATAATTAATATCATTTGTGATTTATGGCTATCGCTATTACTATAGCGTGCGCCAAACAATTCGTCAATGATTTAACAACGACTATGCTCCTTTTATGATTACTTAGATAATCGTTAGGAAGACATCTTCTTTTTAATGATCTCTTACCGTTGCCCATAATCATTTTGATATGATTCACTTTAATCATCAATACATCGGCCATACCAAATCTGGCGTTACTCTGAATGACTTTTGTTAATGAATTCATAATACTCTTCACATCAATTTGGTCCTATCTACGGTACGAAACCCTGACCGGTTTATCGAGGCTATTCTCCGTGTTCGTGATCGTTAGTCCAATTAAATCGTAAGGTGCCGTACCTCTAAGCAAGTATGCTAATAGACTTGAGTCTATGAGCAGTGGACTCACGTTCGTAATCATAGACTTCAATCGAACTAAAATATCCCTGCCTAAGGTGTTGAACCGAGTATACGTTCGTCCTGTCTCTCTTATTATGGTAAATGAGTCATCAATGTTTTTAATTCCTCCCGCATAATCAAAAATGTGTTCGCGTTGTCTGTTAATGTCTGAAGTAGAGGGTATGGCATTGTCACTAGATTCGTCCGTTATAAATGATTGTTCGTTAGACACTAAAAAAGATCCAAGAAAATTAATTGTTAGTTTAAATAATATATTGAGAATAGAGAAACACACAAAAAAATTAAAATAAAAACAAATAAGTATAGAAAAATATAAAATATTAGTTTAACTAATAAATTGAACACTAGAGAAATAAAAGCACTGTGCTTACTTTTACCAGAGAGCTTGGTGTTGTTTTTTACGTGACAACTTCTTTTCAGCCAACAAGATGGCAATGAAATGATAACTTGGTATAGTTAAATTCTCCTTTTATAGACCTCCAGCTCAATGTTTTTTTCTGAACACACCTTTCAAAATCATGTGTGTTGATTTCCACACCACACCTTTCAGCAGCGACCTGAATATCTAATTAGAAATATACGTGATCGGCCTTGATCTCGCGATTCTATGACTAGCTTGTAGTAAGTTGAATACTTAATAGAAATCAATCAATAAAATTACATAATGATTACATAATATTTATAATAGGTAGATATATAAGGAAAGGCGGGAATATTAACTATATTATATTGATCATGTCTTCGTCTACAGAGATTAAGGTACCGGCAGACCGGGAGTACAAGAGAGTATACAAACTCCAGTCAGCTTGGGCAGATTTACCAGCATGCAGTTGTTTCGACTTTGCTCATAAGCAGACAAGCATTGGATGTCTTCTACTATCCAAAGAATATCAAGACGATAAAGAGTTGGAAATCAGCCTGGAACAACCGAGTTATTTAATAGGAAACATTGTGAGAGAGAATTATAGAGAGCATCCAGCTTCTAATATAAAGATAACTTACCATATCTGTTCTGAAAGATGTTTTAAAATTTCAAGGTACATTTACTGTCCAGAATTTAAAATAACTTGCTGTGAGTTCGTTTCTTGGGAGTATTTATATGCAGAAGAAGCATTTAAACAACAAAAGAAGAAATCGTTTGACGACATTTATTGGGAGGAATTCGCTGACAATTACTACAAGGATCCTGCCAAAAGAGGACTACTCACTATAAAGGAAGCAGAAGAACATCTCAACCGTGACGAAGACTGGAACGTGAAGACGGAGCTGGAGGCCATAGAAACGTTGGTAGAAGATTGGGATAAAGAAATCGACCTTGCCATCGATAAGGAAAAAGAGATCTGGAAATTCACTGCTTTGACAGATCAAGGTGGTCTAATTGTCAACTCATTCGGTATTCAATATGAACAACGAGGTATTTAACGACAGCGAGGTAAGTCTTGACGGTAAAAAAAGATTAAACAGAATAATTCTTTTTCAAAAAGTATTTTAAGTTTCATTCAATTAATTAGATTATATTTTCAAAAGTATTTTAAGTTTCATTAAATTAATTAGATTATATTTTCAAGATCCTTTAGAATTTAAAAAATGGACTCAAAACAGTCTATTGTCTGGAATTTTGAAAAAGTAATGGTTTTTGTGCTTCGAATCGAGGTATATTAGTTAATTCTTGGGGTAATTCTAGACTTGCTCCAGTACCTCCACAAGCTCCTATTCAATAACCTCATAGAACAGTTGTTAATCAGCCTAAACCTGTTCCTTCAACTCCAAAAAAAATCATCTTCTAGTGGAACAATTGTAAGACAGGATATAGTTAGGAAATATGAAAATGTACATCATAATAATATGTAAATCAAACAAACATTGTAAATTGTATATTTTATTTTATAATCAATAATTCAATAAACCAAAATACAATATATATATAAAAGTTCTATATTATTACCCCTGGAACAATTGTAAGACAGTATATAGTTAGGAATTATGAAAATGTACATCAAAATAATATTTAAATCAAACAAACATTGTAAATTGTATATTTTGTTTTATAATCAATAAACCAAAATACAATATATATATATATATTGTATTTTGGTTTATTGATTATATATATATAGGTTCTATATTATTACCCCTGGAACAATTGTAAGACAGTATATAGTTAGGAATTAACAATAAACCAAAATACAATATATATATATATATATATATATATAGTATGTTGGTTTATTGATTATATATATATATATATATATATGTTCTATATTATTACCCCTGGAACAATTGTAAGACAGTATATAGTTAGGAATTATGAAAATGTACATCATAATTATATGTAAATCAAACAAACATTGTAAATTGTATATTTTATTTTATAATCAATAAACCAAAATACAATATATATAGGTTCTATATTATTACCCCAAAATCTTTTAAACATCCTCCTCGATTTCGTTATCCCAGTCTTCTTTAATGTCTTTTTGTATTTTCAAAGCCGACTCTGCATGAAGGAACTCCCAAGAAACAAAGTCACAACAGGTTCTTTCAAACTGTGGACATTAATTTCCATTTCTCCTTATGAAACAATTTTCTGCAAATATGTGGTATCTCGTTGTAACATTAGTTCCATATTGTTCCCGATGTCCTTCCAAAATAATTGAATTTGTAAAATAACTGGTTCTTCTATGTATTCTTTAATTACTAACAAACAACCTGGGTTTGATAATTTATGCGGAAAGTCAAAGCATTCGCATGTTGCTAAATCAGTATAAATAATTTGACACTTTATATACACGTTCATAATTACGTCCTGCAGAACTATCTACGACTGATAAACACGCCATGATGAAGATTATACATATATTATCTAATATGTACGCCTTTTATAGTCCACCAGCTCAATGTGTTTTCCTGAACACACCTTCGTCATAAGCATGTGGGTTAATTTAAAATGTAGTTGGCCTTTCAGCAGCGAACTGAATATCTAATTAGAAATATACGTGATCGGCCTTGGTCCTTATAATCGCGACTCGATGGCTAGATGGTTGAGAGAAGAAAGTTGAAATACTTTGTGTGACCTGAATATCTAATTAGAAATATACGTGATCGGCCTTGGTCTCGCGACTCTATGACTAGCTGGTAGTGAGATGAATACCTAATTAGAAAGATAGATAGTTGATGTTGTTCACCCCCAAAGCTAGACAGTACGCTATGTATCTAAGCCATTAGAATTATTAAAATGGAATCAGTTGAAGACTTGTGTTTAAACAGCCACCTGCATTAGACTTCGATCTAGCCGACGCTTCTGAGACCAACCTACAAGCTAGGCGGGGTGATCTGAGTGCAGATAAAACTACAGCAGAGTAAATCAAGGTAATTTATAATTTCTTTATTTAGTTTTTAAAAAGTTTCTGTCTTCTTATTATTTATATAATATATTTGTTTGAATTTTTTCAAGATATGGAAAAGTTTATAAATGACTTCACTCAGCCAAGACCGACGACATTCAATATATTTCTTTAAGAAGTTTAAAGGAGAATACAATACTATATATTATATCTTTTAACGAAAGAGACACCAAGGCCGATAGAGGTATTTATGTAAAAGCCTATTTACAAGATAACATCGTAGGCTTCTTCCTGCCTAAGAAGTTTTCCAACATTTGTGCAAAAGATCATATTGACATTGTTAATAAATCAAAGTCTGTATTAATTTATAATGGAATTGGGGTTGACAGTTCTATCAAGCTTAGGATTGTACAATCCGGTTAATAGTTTTAATCTTTGGTAATACTGGTTAAAAATTGAACTAAAAGGAACTACTAAACATTATTTATAATTAATATTTGGTAATACTGGTTAAAAATTATAATAAATGTAACTATTAAACACTATTTATAATTAATCTTTGGTAATACTGGTTAAAAATTGAAATAAAAGTTACTACTAAACACTATTTATAATTATACTATGTAACAAATAACTATTCATAATTGTCAATATAACAATTATATTATATGTGAAATCTGTATATGTTTTTATTATAATTAAATGTAAAAAACTTGTATTTTATTTTTTCATTTCTAGTAATATTTATAGACAATACCCTCGCCTCCAAATCGTTTGTCGACCCATCTGATCCTATCACTGTTGGACGATCTTTGTATTTTTATGGATAACAATAATAAATTGTGAAATACATATATTTTTTTTATTATAATTAAATGTGAAAAAACTTGTACTTATTTTTTCATTTCTAGCAATATTTCCCTCTCATTTAAATTATATATTCATAGTAAGAGCAATATAACTTTTTAGTGTATAATTAATAATTTAAACGTCCTACTGTCATAATGTACCTAGGCACTTAAACCACAATTATCTTATGACGTCACTGTAAACACTCCTGCACAATTAATTATCTTATGACGTCAGTCACTTAATATTATTCAAGTCTGATATATAATGTGACGTCTAGATCAAATGCATTCCATGACGTCCCCATATACATGAGGTGACGACAAATACATTACCACTCCAAAATTACAATACTCTCTCTCTCCGTTGCAGGAAAATCGATCATACCACCCCCCATATACTACTAGCATTATTTATATACCAAAGTAAAATAGCTTAGTTTTTAATTGTGGATGGTGCTCTAGAACAGATACAAATAAAACACTGTATTTTCTTAAAACAGCAAATCAATAATACATTTCTATTACAATTTATACTTGCAAGTAAACGGCAAATCAAATGATGTTATAATCACATCTAGGCCTATTTAATATAATTTTATTTTGTAATATTCAGACATCTCACTAGAATCAAAATCCAAGCGAAGGACATTTATTTGCACATGAAAGGTTAGAAAGGTAAAGTAATTTGGGGACGATGCTTAAAAACCATACTTATAAATATTTCACTTATTTTTGTTATTTATTAACAAATTGATAGTTTTCTTGTATCAAAACACTCACTAAGGTATAGATAATCGATATAAACTAAAATTATATTATTTGCTTTTGAAATTATTTGACATATTAAATAATTTAAACTATTTGTTTAATGGCACTTGCCATAAAACTATTAAATTATTCATAGAGGACTGAAACTGCTCACATCCTGACATACAGATTCTCTTAATATGAATACTACAGCTTGGTAGTTAGGATAAATATGTTTCTGCAAGTAATATTACAACAGTAATGTAATTAAATCATATTTTGGGATGATATATATTATCAATAATTGTCTTGGCGCTTAAGTCAAATATAGTATTTGGAAAAATCTACTTGAAGTAGGGAAACAAACCTGGGACCATTATAAAGACGGAAGTATCAAATTACTATGTTTAAATCTCATTTTTTAAATAATAAAATGACATTTAAACTTTATAGACTGTAAACAAGAACGAAACGAGTAAGAGAGTGAAAGGCGAGTGTTATTGATTTGCCTTGCTATTGAGCCTTCTGCAATAATATAACCTCTAAGATAGCTAATTAACACCACTCACACTTTCGAGTGTACATTAATATTTTTTAAATCCACTCAAAAATCACACTTATTCACTCTTCACGTTTGCGTATTTCATTCTTGCAGTCCATCTTATCCCTTTATTGAAGGAAAGACTCTAATTTTCGTATTCTGACAAGTTGCCTTAAATGCTACTTATCAGGATGGATTAAATCAAAAATCCTCTCAGATGTTATGAGCTATATGGTAAGACTGATTGGTGACTTAGTCCCTTCATACATATATACATGTTTTAAATAATTTATAACTATGTTTATATGATCTAATTCTACCAAACAAATAATTAATGTGATTTATAATACAGTATATCAAATTTAAATTATCTTAAATCGATGAGCTAATGATTAATTGTAATGTGTATGGTATCATTTGTTGTGAGCTATTCTTTTTATTCACTAGTTATCACATTCGGGATAGAATAATTACTGTCTAACAGTAAAATGTAAACTAGTAGGTCCAAACTTTTCTTCAAAATTTAAATTGCGCGCGCGCTACTTCCCAACGACACTAACGCCATTTGGCATCAATGTCTGACCACTGGAACTAAGGAGTAGCCAGATCCGTATATCTTAAAATCTGGATTTTAGTAGCTCCTGACATGTTTTTGTTTTTCTGGATCCTAAGACCATACCAGGATTGGACCTTCTGGTCGTACTTTCAAAAACGCGTGAGCGAACGCGTTTGTACCATTATAAATGTAAATCCTAAAGAATACTTTTTAATATTCTCGTACTAAAGTACTTCAAATACAAAAAATATATTCCAGAAATAAGTTTTCATTTAAATTCTACAAAAACATTGGAAATATATTATTATTATTATTATTATTATTATTATTATTATTATTATTATTATTATTAGCACCGCGTCTTACTACCCGTTCGGGTTATACGCACTTACGCTAATGTGTAATGGTAGGGTGATTGTGAGATGAAATGAAGGACCTACAGTTTAACGTGGAATCCGAACCACGGTGGAGGCCTGGCATTCCCCACATTCACAAGATGTCTTGTCAGAGGTGTAGGAAGGGTTTGGAAATCAGATAAATCTGTGCCGGGACCGGGGATTGAACCCCGGCCGCCAGCACAGAAGTCTGACACCTTACCCCTAGACCACTTGGAAATATAAAATGTTTTCATGATTAGGTGAACCATGGAGGGAGGAGTGTTGGCGTGATTATAATGTGGTAAAAGTGCCATGTTAAAATTCATAAATTACACGTTTTTCTGGTTTGTTAGTGAGCGGGAGGTCAAGGTTTGAATTCCGACTAGGTATAATCTACTAAAGCTTCTTTTAGTAACAGTTTCCCACGCTTCCTTCACACAAACGCTGTACATTTCCTCTCTACTCTACTTTACTCACTCTTATTCTATTATAATAACTAAATGCGAATAGCTTCGATGAATGGTAAGACGTTCTGTAAGAAATAAATAACTATGTAAAGTATATATATTTAATGGTTTTTAGGACTTGTGCCCAAGAAAGTGAAGACTTTACACCAAATACAGGAACCTCCAATTCTAAAGATATGCAGGCAGACACATACTTTTTTGATGAAGATGACGAATTGGAGGATTTACTACCGAATGTGGAACATCCTTCACTCGTTAGTGAAAACACTCTTTCAAAATATGAATATAGTAATGAAAATACCTTACCACCACTTTCCATAGAAAATATTTAAAGGTTGAAAGAACACAGGATTCTTCCACTACGGGTCACCGAATTATTGATGTAATGCCTTTTTTCTAAACAGATCATTAAATTAGATAAACACTCCAAATCATGTACGTTAGGTTAAACTAGAAAAAGAAATAAGAAATGGGCTTGAATTTACTCTGGTTTATTTTTGTGACAATAGTGATGGTAAGCAATGCATTACCTATAAACAACTCGTAAAAATTAACTATTTGTTGGGAGAAGAACGCATTGAACTCTAAATACAATTGAAAATATTTATGAAGCTAACCTATATATTCTAGCAGCATCTAATTAAAATAAATCCATGTAAGGATAACTCCAAATAAATGATGGAGGCATCCATTCTTTTATCTGGGGGTGGGAAGCTCCAAATAGCTTTTAGAGACATCTTTTTTTTAATCAGACAATGATATGGACGGGAACTTGGTAAAATCCCAGTGCCCCCCCTGATGGAAATGTCTAGGCACACCACTGGTTTAACGAAAGGGTAAATTTGATGGACCAAGATAGAATGGAACAGGCATGATGTAGTAGGTGTCTAGATTAGTAATATATTTAAAAAAATACTAACATACAATAGATGTGTTTCAAAGAGTAAAAGCTAAAGCATCTTAGTTCAAGTGTTTGTATTCAAGGTTACGAAGCATAGTATAAACTTTTCATATTAAAATGTTTAGTTTATAAACTAAGAAGTATCGAGTCTACTTCCTCACTAAGCAAGTGTTGGTGTTAGAGAGTGGTGATACAATGTTAGCTACACATGAATTACTAGTATATCAGACAGTCCTCACTAAGCAAGTGTTGGTGTTAGAGAGTGGTGATACAATGTTAGCTACGCATGAATTGCTAGTAAACCAGACAGTCCTCAGTGAGCAAGTGTTGGTGATAGAGAGTGGTGATACAATGTTAGCTACACATGAATTGCTAGTAAACCAGACAGTCCTCAGTAAGCAGTGTTGGTGTTAGAGAGTGGTGATACAATGTTAGCTACACATGAATTGCTAGTAAAGCAGACAGTCCTCACTAAGCAAGTGTTGGTGTTAGAGAGTGGTGATACAATGTTAGCTACACATGAATTGCTAGTAAAGCAGACAGTCCTCACTAAGCAAGTGTTGGTGTTAGAGAGTGGTGATACAATGTTAGCTACACATGAATTGCTAGTAAAGCAGACAGTCCTCACTAAGCAAGTGTTGGTGTTAGAGAGTGGTGATACAATGTTAGCTACACATGAATTGCTAGTAAAGCAGACAGTCCTCACTAAGCAAGTGTTGGTGTTAGAGAGTGGTGATACAATGTTAGCTACACATGAATTGCTAGTAAAGCAGACAGTCCTCACTAAGCAAGTGTTGGTGTTAGAGAGTGGTGATACAATGTTAGCTACACATGAATTGCTAGTAAAGCAGACAGTCCTCACTAAGCAAGTGTTGGTGTTAGAGAGTGGTGATACAATGTTAGCTACACATGAATTGCTAGTAAAGCAGACAGTCCTCACTAAGCAAGTGTTGGTGTTAGAGAGTGGTGATACAATGTTAGCTACACATGAATTGCTAGTAAAGCAGACAGTCCTCACTAAGCAAGTGTTGGTGTTAGAGAGTGGTGATACAATGTTAGCTACACATGAATTGCTAGTAAACCAGACAGTCCTCACTAAGCAAGTGTTGGTGTTAGAGAGTGGTGATACAATGTTGGCTACACATGAATTGCTAGTAAACCAGACAGTCCTCACTAAGCAAGTGTTGGTGTTAGAGAGTGGTGATACAATGTTAGCTACGCATGAATTGACAGACAGCCCTCAGTGAGCAGTTTTCTTGTTATTGAGTAGTGTCCAAACACATACCAGGGTAACCATTCTTTTACTTACTCATATCAAGATAAAATATTGTAATGTAGAAAAAAAATATATTTCAAGATATTGATGAATTTTTACTTTTTTTTTATAAACTCGAACTCATAAAACTAGTTTTCACAATTCTGTTTGTGCCCATGTCTGTCTGTCAACCTGTCCCTGGCCATGGATCGGATACGGTTTGATTTTTTTCAAACTTTATATCTAGAAGTTATAGGGCAATATCTCAACATGTTTATTTTATTTTGACCCTAGCCTTCGAATTAAGGATAGTTTACAAATGAGAGATTTTTAATGCAATTATTTTTTTCAAAACTGGATCTCAAGATTCTGATTAAAATGCAAACCTAAGGAGTAATTGATCTCACAAATAACAACGTAGAGGCTATTTGGTTTTTGGTCAAAACATTTTTAAAGTGTAATGAGTGATTTTTCAAAAACTTGAAATATTTTAAAAAGAGATTTGATGATTCGGTTCCAAATTGGTATCTTGGGAATGTCTGACATGACAAATAACATTGTATAAGTTTACTTGTTTTTTTAATAAATTGTCATTTGTGGGTAGTTTATCGATGAGTGCTTTTTCAAAGACTTGGGGGGAAAAAATGGCTTTGACGATTTGGCTCTAAGTAGGTATCTTGAACTTGTTTGAGATTAAAACAACACACTGCTTCTGGCAACAGATATATTAGCCTATATCAAGTAATATTTTGTCAATAAGTGATTTAACAGTGTTACTTGTAATTAATTGCGAGGTATATATCCAAAGTAATATTTTGTTAGGACGTGAATTAAGAGTGTTACTTGTAATGAATTGTGAGAGATAGAGCTAAAGTAATATTTTGTCAGGAGGTGATACAAGTGTTATTTGTAGTTATTATTATTATTATGCACCGCGTCTTACTACCCGTTCGGGTTATACGCTTTAAGTACTAATTACGCTAATGGATTAGGCAGGGGGAAAGTTGAATATAGAGGAAGTTAATCCGCATTTGTGTGGAGGGAGAGTGGAAAACCATTTAGGAAAATTATTATTATTATTATTATTAGCACCGCGTCTTACTACCCGTTCGGGTTATATGCACTTACGCTAATGTGTAATGGTAGGGTGATTGTGAGATGAAATGAAGGACCTACAGTTTAATGTGGAATCCGAACCACAGTGGCGTCCTGGTATTCCACACATTCACAAGATGTCTTGTCAGAGGTGTAGGAAGGGTTTGGAAATCAGATAAATCTGTGGCGGGACCGAGGATTGAACCCCGGCCGCCAGCATAGAAGTCTGACACCTTACCCCTAGACCACCAGGTCACCTCATTTAGGAAAAACCACCCCCAGTTCAACTGACCGAGATTCAAACCTCGATCTCCCCATCCTCAGCAGTTGAGCTCAACACGACTAGCGCGTTAGCCAACTACACCACCGAGGCGGGTGTTATTTGTAGTTAATTGTGAGGGATATACCACAATTAATATTTTCAGGGTGGCCACTCACCAGTAAAATTGGGAAAAATCCCGGGAAATGTTCTTGAAAATTTGCCATCATTTGAGAATTTAAAGGCAACGAGCACTATAAATAATTTTTTGGGCATACACATTTAAACATTTGCCATGGGGAAAACCAATTTAAATATATTCTGGAAAAATTAAATTAAAATATTATAGGTAAGTAAAACTATAATTAGTGTTTAGGGGTATCCAAATCTCAAAAAAGGTTCTAGGGGAGGATCACTCCAAATATCTTGGAAGGAGTCTAATTTTCAAAATATTACTGGACAAGGACCTTTAAAAATTGATTCTAAAGGTATTCAATTTTCACAAAATATATGGTGTTGAGTCCCCGGATCTCCTATTAATTGGAAGAAAGTTCCTTTCAAAAAAAATTTCTATACACTCCTACACAAATAAAGTTCCACCGCCACTGGGTGAAGCACCTTTTGTAAATGTATAGGCCTATGCATACTACTGTTTATCTTGCCTAATCTATACTTGTAGCTGAGCACACATCACACGTGCAATAATGGCCTTTTGATCCAAACCTTTAAAAAGTATACGTTGAGAATGTATAGTAATATCATGGATGTACCCTTGTTTTTAGTGGGGAGAGTAAGGTCCTGTCTATGATGGATTGTGGTCAAGTCTCCCAACAGGAGATGGTCAGCATTTTTTTTTATGCATGGACTCATCTAAGTAATTTGTGTAGTACTGCAATCTATGGTGGTAGAATCGAGGGGGGCGGGGGCAACAGGTGTTTGTTTCCCTGAAAATAATCTCAGCTGAAATCAATCCCACCCCCTAAATATATTCTAAATCCTCTGATACTTTCAAATATGAAGTTGAAAGATCTTGCATTAACCTCTAAATAACTTCTATATACATTAAATTATCAAAAGTTTTCCAGAGAAGTTTCTAGAGGCATCTAATTTTCGAAAAAAATTCAAGCTAGGAGCAGTCTAAATATCTTATAGAAGCAGCTAAATTTTAAACATTTTTGGAGAACCCCTTCAAATAGCTTTCAGGAGATCTAAATTTAAAAAAGTAAACTGGTTGAGGACTATTAAAAATAGCTTCTGGAGGGATCCAAACTTTTAAGAAATTTCCAAAGGACGCTACTCAAAATAGGTTCTAGGAACATCCAAATTTCAAAATAATTTGAAGGGAGGACTACTTTAAATATCTTTTAAGAGTATAATTTCAAAAAAGTGGGAAAGGATCACTCCAAATTAGGGACAGGGAAAACGATAAGTGGAGTGTATAGAGGAGTGATTTCCCTTCTTGGAATAAATTAGCCCCCTTCTAGATGTAGTTCGCACCTTCTGATATTCTTGAATATGAAGCTAAAAGACTTGAATAAAACTGCAAATAACTTCTAAAGACATTTAATTTTCAAAAATGCGCCAAGTGATTGAGATGATGACCCCTGCAAATAGTTTCTAGAGACATCCAGTTTTAAAAATTTGCTGGAAGGGAAGCACTCCAAATAGATTATGCATGCATATAATTTTCAAAAATAGCCAAGGTGACAACGCCAAATAGATTCTAAATACATTCAATTAAAAAATAATCCAGGTGAGAATCTTTCCAAATAAAGTAATATTTAATCAGGAGATAACGTTAATAAGGCTACTTGTGAGTGATGTGGTTAGAGAAATGTGTATATTTTTGTTGATTATTTTATTGTAATAAAAATAATAACTTTAATATTTGTATGAATTCCTTGTATTTTCTTCTTAGAGAACATACCTTTTCTGCTATTATTTTACAATANCGACCAGTTTAATGTTGATTAGTTTTATGCATCCAAATTGGTCAACTATTCGTATGTAGATCACTTTGTCCTCCTATAAATGAGCTAGTCAACCAGAAGGTCATACTAGGGCCGGATACTTAACCCACCAAGCATTACAAATATGTGTATACTTTTTGTCGACCAATTGGCTCTTTATCACATGGTCCTACTCACATTGATCATGTGATCGTCATTGCTTTTGCATGACAGTCACTTGTCTGTCGACCACTTTTTCCATACATGTTAACCAGTGTGCTGTCGATCAGTTAGCTGGAGCCCCAATTGGTCAGCCAGTTTGCTGTCACTTTGTCCACCTAAGCATGAACTTGTCAACCAGTTGTTCCAAATCGTGTCGGCCACATGTCTCATCTAGCTTTTGAGATATTTTTTACAGCTTATCGACCAGTTTGTATGATGACAGTGTAAACAATATGAACCTGTAACTAATTTTGTTTACAAATACAACTATAGTACTTAGGACCTAGACATTTAAATCATATCATTAATGGCAATCAGTCCTAGTTAAATATAATTGTGTCCAAAAATATCAAGATCATTACACTTATTGTATTTCGTTGAATATCATATTAAAAAAAACCTTTATCTCACTTAAAAAAACCTTTAGTTAATGTCATTTTTATCCCACATATTCCAAAAAGTGTATTTAATTTTGTATATTAACTTGTTGGAATATGTAATCATCTTTACAAACAGCACAGTGAATTTGTTCTCATTACCATTAAAAGTCATATATTTCTTTGAGTTTCCCTGGCTAGCCCAGGGGTGGATCCAGGTGGGGTTGGGTGCGATCGTCCCCTCCTGCATAGAAAATATTCATAAATATTGAAACCAATACTTTAAAGTTGTAAAGAATGACTAACACTTTTCTCATCCTATCTTCTACACGACCTAATCAAAATTAGGCAACATCTCTTTCAACTTAGCTCTAGAGCAAAGCAAGGGGATTAAAACTAAAATTTCCTAGTATTTATATTAAGTTTAGTATTAAGATACACATTTTTTTCTTTTATTACTAAAACACTTAAGACCTATGTACAGTATATATTTATTACTTTTATTGTGACGGCGACTTTTTGTTTTATGTTATTTTTGTATTAAAATAACAAATTGGTTAATCCAAATTGTGTTCTTTCTTAAAGTATTATTATTATATTAATTGTCAATTTCAACTAGTTTGTTAGACTCTCAATATTATAATTAAAATATTATAAAGTAAAATTTTTATTAATCAAAATTATTAAATTTATCCTTGAAGGAGCCTTGTGAAAACCAATTCACCCCTACAACTAGCCCTGGATCCACCCTTGAGCTAAGGCATAGTTAAAAGTAGTTGTCCTTCTAACTATGGCATTGTATTCCACCAAACCCCTCTGTAAACATTTCCTCTTAGGCTACTAATCCCTTCTTTCCTTACTTTTATTTGTACTCAAAGCGAGAAGTTAAGTGAGAGTGAAAGGTAATGATACTGTCTCCCTCTTTAACTGGACTGTCACGAGCACGACAAGCTGATAGTACTACGCTCTATCGGAATATATCCGTCCCTAGGAGCCTGTGCACACCGTTAAGCCTTGTATGAAGTAAATTTTACTTTTTGGTTGGTATGTTTATAAACTTTGCAATTGAATTCAAGTCTTCTTGTCCAGTCAGAAATTGATATGGCTCCTTAAAAAAAACTGGCTGGTTATATAGAACCAAATTGAGGCTTTATGGGTCTGACAGGCAAAATCGTCACATTTCAATCCAAGATAAATAATTTTTTATATTCAATGAGCTGAAGGAAGAAGCTGTCACCTTTGTGAATTAGATTGTTTTCATTTCCCTAGGTGGGCTTTCTTGATAAAATTTACTCTTATTAGTTTACTATCCCTTTTTCTTTAGTTTTATCTATTTCCGTTATTATAAAACTATTTAGCCATTGTGCCACCTCATTTTTAATAATTTTTGTTAAAGTTAACATTCAAGGAATAGTAAAGTGTTATATTTCTACTTATAAATTAAAATAAATTGTCCATAATTAATGTATTTGATTTTGTTTGTTAAAGTATTACCATTTGACAAACTTTTGATCAAGACTATCTAAACAAGTAGTCAATTCAAGGTAACACTGAGTTATACCAAGTCAAATAATAGGCCTAGTACTTAATACAGTATTAGTTTCATAGTCAATTTCAAAGAACAAATATTGATGTTAAGAAAAATTCTCTTCGTTCAGACATAAAAAATTTGAATTTCAAATAACTATTTTTTTACTTTAATTATAGATTCATTGTTCACCAGATATAAAAAAATTGGTGATATCAAGCACCATCTTTTAAGCTTGCATGTAGGTAACAAAAAAGCAAAATGTAGCTAATTAGCATACTCTGATTTTGGTAGGAAGTCCGCTCTGAAAGGTCTGTTTTTACTATCAAACTCCTGTGTTTGGTAAATATGAGTTGTGAAATAAAATTGCTTGAAAAAATAAAACCCAGGGGGAAATCATTTTAGAAAACATTCTAAACTTGAAAAAAGTAAAGAGCAGTTATAATACAGGTTAAGACTTCAAAAAAATCTAAGGTCAATAAAGAGGTAAAAGGATAGTATATTAAAGGAAATAAAAAATTAAAAGTAATTAACAAGTTAAAATTATATATATTTAATATTGATAAAAATTCAAACAGCGCTTTCGATAACACTAAAATATATGAGATAGAAATAATATGATTAAAAATAATCGTGACATAACATTATAAAGTCAAATGGTGACCATCAATCAGAAGAATAAATACATGAAAACATACTAAAATAATTAATAACAGAAATGAATTGAGGAACAATACAATTAAAATTTAAACATTAAGATGGCAAATTTGAATGGAGTAAACAAGTGAAAGTATTGTATTACAGGAAATATTATGACTTAAGGCTTAAAATGTAACAAGCTATTAATAATGTTCAGTGTTAAATAGAGATATGAAGTCTTAAACTTGATTTGAGTCCCGTTACTCCTTGGGCAAGTGTCAGCGATTTAGAAGCCGACTAAACTTTGGTCGACATGTTTCGGTACGTGTGTACCATATTCATGGCGCAGGGTCGTCGTGCGAGAACATAGTTAATGTATTGAACTGAATGTTGAGGGGGAAACTCATTGCGCTGGGGCTGTTAAATTCGACCTATTTTCTTTAATTTCATAAAGATATACTTGGTTAAAAACAATACCTGTTCTGTTTAACGACAGGACATCACCTGAAAAATCCTAATTATTCCTACTTACCTATTTTCAAAAGAATATAAGAAAAGTTTAGTCTTTTTTTTTTCAAATACATTTTAATGAATAAAATATACATACTGTAACAAGTTGTGTAAGTTTTCTACACAAACAAAGGCTGAGAAATAGGCCTGCTGAAATATCCAAATTACCTTAGATTTATCAGTGAAAATACTTATAGACAAAATGACATCTAGTTATTGTACTTAGAAAATTGTTGAGCTATAAGGGTTTGATGTAGGACTATGGTTTATGCATATTATGTTTAATTTCTGGTAATGTTCATACATCAATACATTTCTGAAGGTGTAAAAATTATTTGTAGCTTTCTTGCTAATGATCACTTAAGTTAATTTAAACTAATTTCAATTCTTTAGCTTTATTTTACTGAACCATTTTAGCTTGTCTGGAAAAATTGATTATAATGTTACTAGCACATGATATAATTCATAAATAGTTATATATATTAAAATATCAAGTTTAAAATAAAATAGACCTGTATTTAACTTGGCAGCCTCTTGGTAGCCTATATGATTTTCGGCTGATAGCTTACAAATAGATTATATTATTGTATTAATTTCCTAATCAAGAGAGATAAGTGAACTGGTCAAACCCAATTTTTCACTTGTATGCCCCTTACAAAGATTTTTTTAATGTGTAAACCTAGCCTAATTACTAGACTATCCAATTTTATGAGAGACCATAAACTATCAAAATAAACAATCCCGTTTAAATGTTCTACAATAGTAATTATATGGGCAGAAATGTTGGATTTTTTAAAATGTTACAGTATTAATTAGTACATTAGGGCCTATGAATACTAAAATTAGTAATCACACTTATTAGGTTCTCAGAGTAAATGGGAGGTGTTCAAGTCAATGGAACAAATAGCTTTTCTGAATGATATTAGCAGTGGTCTCTTCAACCCAAATATATGTATACCTCATTCCTACCTCGAAAGGTAAAAAGCTTATTTTGCATGTTAACATAGCACTTTAACCTGTCAATCTAAGACAAGTGTAGGCGTACATCATCGGCTCTAATGACAAACTTTCTCAGGCCTACTTGACTTGATATATTATTTTTATGTTAAGTATTTATTACTTAAGTTTTCTCTTGGGATTTTCTAATTAGAAACATTAAATTAATTAGTCTTTTATCTTAGACATTTAAATAGTTAGAGTGAGACCAATAAACTGAACTAGCGTACTAATTTATTTTGCAATGATCACTCAGCTAATTTTAACCTTTAAAAATTAAATTTGAATTGGGAGGAAAAAATAATTATTCCTGAATTTTGTAACTAAACTTTATTTTGCTAAGTTTTTATTTAAAGAGCCTTGGCTTGATAAAGGAGATATTGTAGGAGATTTTTTACTTTTTAGAGGTAGAGAGTTTTAGTTTACTTTGAGTCTCAAATTAATGGAACACCATAAGTTAAGCTTGGTCTTTCCCAGATGCAACAGCACTATTTTTATTTTAAATTGGGTTAGTCTGGCTGAGCTTATAAACACAACGTAAAACATCCAATTTTAGTGACATTTCATGTGCCAATGTTAAGGTAGAAAACTGAAACAAATTAGTAGGGCCTATTACTAATCGTCAGCATAATCATAGACTAGCAGAAGGGAAGTGGTTGATCAAAATTTATCTTTTTATAAATAAATTACAGTTCACAGTTGTAAATATTTTTGACCTCTCAACTTAGCTGTTGCATAATCCAACACAATGTTGAGCTTGTACATAGCAATGTTGTTTACATGGCAAATACTAAAGAATTTCTACTTGGCCGAAATTGAGACAATCTTCAATTGAGAAAGGTTTTGAGTCTTCATGGAAGGATGTATGATTTTCATCATCTATCATACTAACATGGCATATGTGAGACATGATATGGTGCAAATAGTCATCTCTGTCCTCAAATGTCTGCTCACACATAATGCACTTATGTATCTGATTGGTTGAATGGGTCAAAATATGTCTTTGAAGGTGGTTCATTTGACGGAACATTTTCCCACAGTCAAAACATTGGTGCGGCTTAGTACCATAGTGTATCATCATATGTTTATCTCTATAGTCTTTACGGTTGAATCCTTTACTGCACATTGAGCATTTGAAAGGGAACTCTGCACTGTGTAATAAAATGTGTTGCTTTAAGATGCCCTTCAAACTGAAACTTTGCCCACATAAAAGACAGATGTGGGGAAGAACTTCTTCGTGTATTTTTACATGCTTTGCCAAATAACTTTTTTGATGGAACCTTTTCCCACAAACTGTACATTCATACATTTTGTTATTACTATGTAGTAGGACATGTTTTTGAAGATAGGATTTACGTTTGAAACACTTCCTACAAATTGGACACTCGTTTGATTGGCCATGTGTTAAAACATGGCCGGAAAGGTTCATTTCGGTGCGGAAATATTTGCCACACAAGACACATAGATATGGCTTTAAATCATGATGAGCCATGTGTTTTCTCAAAGCCCCCATCTGCTTAAAAGATTTTCCACATTCCGAACATTCCACTAATTTACCTTCCTTAGGCATTTTTTACTTCAAAAGGAGAAAGTGTTCGTCTAAATTAGAAATAGTTATCACAATTTATCAATTAAGACTTAACAGTAGAGACATTTATTCAAGTTAAATTTTATTCTATACCAAATTTTCCACGTCTTAGAAATTCATGAATTAGAAATAATGTATGTAGCATTTCCACTTTCCTTGAAAAAATCCAAACATTAAATATACAAAATTTGTAAACATAAGAAAATACAAAAAGAAATTGAATTGAAAGACGTTATCACAGATCACATTACTCTGTTTTTTGTCTGTTCTGTACTTCTGTTATATCCAGTCATAGAATAGATATTCAGTTCACCACAAATACACAGAACCATTTAAGACAAAGGTATTTGAAATATGGGTCTCTACTCTTTAGTACTAGTGATCAAACATTAAAGCCAATAAGCGTTAGTATCGATGCATTATTGTACGCGCGCATTTCAAATCTTTTATAGAAGTTTGAACTAGTGCGTTCTCATTTTGTGGTTCTAGATAAAATGATGAGCTAGAGGAAATAATAAAATTGAATCAATAAAGGATATTATTAGTAAAATAGACATAAACTATAATAATAGTTTGCTAATAATTTTAAAGTGTGTGTGTGTGTGTGTGTAGGTTGGGGGGGTGGCGGCGGGTGAAAGAGGGAGTCACGGGGCCTAGTAGCCTATCATTTTAAAACGATTAAACTTTATTAAAAATAATATTTAATAAAGGGTGAGGGCATTTGGGAACAATTGACGAAAAAATAAAATAATACTATCATATTTACAGGTTTGATAAGATAAAAATAAAGGTACTAGGAACTGTATACTGTAGTTACTCCCCACCATTTTGGCCTCCCTTATTATGCTCAAATATTTATTCTTTTTTGTTAATTTTTATGAAAAAATTAAATTGTGTATTCGAGATTTGGCTTTATTGACAGCTTTGAATCATCAATATCCCAGTTATCGGAAATAAACATGTTACACTAGACTGCCGAAGACCGGGAGATTCTTGTTAGATCCCAGTCGGGTGCACTGAAGGTGTTTTCCTTAAATGGTTTTCCACTTTACCTCTATGAAAATGCGGGTGCACTTCCTTTAAATTTAACTGTCTTAATTCATAACACGTCAGTGTAATTAGAAAATAGGCATATAATCCAAACGGGTCGTAAGACGTGGTGTTAAAACAGAGATAAAAATTAATAAGGTAGATTTCCTCCTATGCCCTGCTAAACAGTTTTCTTTTGATTTTATTCTGTTCAATAACCTTATGGAACATTTAATGATTATTTTCAATGAGTTCAGCTACTACAAATTTTGTTTTTTATTATATTTACATAAATTTGTTTTGCAAATTTGGCTCTTGAAACTCATATAATTAGCTCAGAATTATGTTCATATACTCTAAAATTCCCTCCCACAAGGTTACATTCTTGAAATTTTCTTTCGAGGAGGGAGGATGGTGCCACACCCCCCGCAGATGGGACTCAAATTCCACTTCCCATATGGAAACTCCACATAGGCGCCCTTGAACAAGACAGGATTGAAAATGCCCAACAGTTTAGACATTTTATTTGAATGTCCTCAGTTGAATTTGAAAAAATAGTGTCAATTGTTGGAATAAAAATACAAAAGCAAAATACCCACTTACGTGCTTCAATTCCGCCCAGTGAACGCTGCTGGCATGTATGTAATTATTATTGAGAAACATTAACTTTTACTTATAAACATATAGGTATCTCATTTTTACACTGTATTTTTTATTTTACAGGTGACACATCTTTCATTGATGTACAATTGAATGAGCGTAAACTTATTAGATTTATAAGATGTTTATAAAAATGACTTACAAAAATATTTAGAAGCACTGCAATATGATCAGATATCATAGTTCAGTAATGATCCCAATTCATGGTGTTGCATAGTGTCTGCTGGTGCGTGTACTATTGGTTTACTAAGGGGTTGTAGTCCAGTCAACGAAGACCAAAAAAGGTCGAATAGGGGAAATAATTCGTGTAGCTACAAATTTTTGTGCAGTGGTAGGGGGGAGTACCATGAACAACATACTAAAAATCCTGACCGGTGGGGGGTGAGCGGTGGGGTGGGGGAGCGTTTAAAGGTCATTCTTCCACGTTATTCTCGTATAACTCGAAAACCGTGGCCTCTAACGAAAAGGTGTTTATGTACAAAATTAAACTACATTAAAATTCCTACAAAAAAGATTCTATTCATCTTTTCTCTAGGATGAATTGTTTATTATATGTAGGGGATGTAAAAATCGCGGATTATTAAAAATAGTGTTTTAATGGTATAAAATTAATGTTTAATGTTAAATGAAGTGGGTTCAGAGCGAATATTAAATGTCTGTACAACATCTAAGTGCAGTAGTGCTGTATTAAGGGATAAATTGTGTGCTGGGGATATGTAAATGGAGGGGGGTTGGAGTGCTGAAACGTGAGGGAATGAGGTTGGAATGAGGTCAAGCAACTCCCTTACTCCCACCTTGCAAGATATTCTGTGGATGTGTGGTAAGTGGCTCCACTTAGTGCAACCCACTTCAGAAGTGCCAGTAATTCCTGAATGGAAAGGATTTATGCAGTTTGTCAGAAACATATACAATGGTGAAAGAAGTGTAGTAAAATTCCTGCCATTCATTAATTCACCACCAAGTGACTATAACACTGTGTACACTGCTTTACAATACGCTGCCAACGATAGCCAGCAGCAAGGTGCCGCAATTTGTTTTGTTACTTTCGACCAACCGTTGTACATAAAGGCTCGAGAAATCGAGTCTGGGATGATTTCCGTGAGATTGGTAGGATTTCATACACTCATGTCCTTCATGGGGTGCATTGGCCACACAATGGCAGGGTCTGGGCTTAAAGACGTGTTATGTCTAGTTTATGCTGGAAATTCAGTTGACAAGATCTTAACTGGGCATGCTTTCAGCAAAGCCGTCCGAAGACATTTACTCGTTCAAGATGTCTTAGCTCGGATTGTTCTTGAAGAAGCTAGCGTCTCTGAAGAAGAAAAGAAGCAGATTATCAGCATTTTGAGCAATATGGAAGATCTTACTGTACAAAAAGTTGAGGGGGATACTTGGTTGGCATCAATTTTAAATAAATTCAAGAATGAGCTGGATCGTGTAGAGAAGAACGGGCCTACCGCTGCTTTGTGGGTGCAATATTTTAACACGGTTTCATTGATGAAGAAGATCATAGATTCTGAGCGCCATGGTGATTGTAATGGCCACTCGGCTTGTGTTCAGAAAATGATACCATTCTTCCATGCAAGCGGTCATTTTCAATATGCAAAATGTGCCCATCTTTACATTCAAGAAATGCTATCATTGAAAACTAGCCACTCACATGTGTTCAAGGATTTTGCAGATAAGGGTTATTTCACCATAAATCGAACTGCTTCACGTTGGGCAGGGCTTTGGTCAGACATGACCATAGAGCAGACTCTAATACGCTCCATGGAAAGCTCAGGTGGCCTGACACGAGGAAGAGGAATAACTGATTCTGTTCTAACGAAGTGGGTTGGTGGGTCCCCTGGAGCAACCGCCATCTGCTCGTCAATAGAGGAGTTTACTGGAGTGATTTTTCAAGTGGGGAGCAGCATGTTGATTTCCGGGTATCACGGCAAAATAGGGATGCGCAAGACCGGGCAAAGATTTACGAATAGTTCAATGATCATCCTCCTTTTTCGAAAATAAATTCACTTATGTCTCTGTCAACAGGGCTAATCGGAAACTCAAAAATAAAGTCACCGAGCCCTAGAAATTGGTACCGCAACCATGCAAAGTTTTGTTGGTTGTAATTTTGGTGACATAAAACAGTCTAAGAAGAATGTGGTGTTGTCATTGGCTAGTATGAGCAATGCCGTAAAAGTGAACGGTGAAACAGTGACTGTAGACCCTCTGACCATTTTCCAAAGAACTACCATTGCAAAAAAGAGTGATGAAGATGTTGCGTAGCTTATGGAATATGAATTATCACCATTTCCGTTGGCTCCCTTTAATGAAGGGGTAATGAGTAAAGGAAAGAAGTCTTCTCTCTACGATGCTTTTCCAGAGGATAATGATGAAAATCATGATCTACGAACGAGCACCAATGTATTAGATGGAGGCTTCTTCCTTCACCGCGTGAAATGGAATATGGGTACCAAGATTTATGTAATTTGCGATCAATACATAGCCTATGTACTCAAACATTACGGTCAAAACTGTACTATGGTTTTCGATGGTTATGGTGACGTCAACAGTACAAAACGAGCAGAGCAGAAGAGAAGGGGCCTCAAAAAAAACTTCAGTTGACATTAATTTTAATGAAAGCATGACTGTCACTGTTCAACAGGAGCATTTTCTCGCAAACAAGAATAACAAAACCAGGCTTATTCAACTCCTCAGTGACAAAATGGCAGCGAGTTGCTACAGGGGATGCTGATGACACTATAGTGAGATAAAAGCTGCCTTACATCCCACTGTCACAATAATAGGGGAAGATGTCGACTTGATTGTTTTACTAATTGCTTTTGCACGACCAAGGAATAACGTATACTTCATGAAGCCGGGCAGGGGCAAGGTGGAATCAAAATGGTTTTCAACAAACTCCAACAACTTCCTTTTGCTGAAACCATCCTCCTTCTCCATGCCTTTAGTGGGTGAGACACCACCTCCACCATTTACAACAAGAGTAAAGAAGGAATGGTTAAGCTGTTCAGCAAGATTCCTAGGCAAATGAAGACAATGTCAGACATTTTTACTAACCCCTCGACACCAGCAGACAAGGTCGCACAGGCTGGTGAGAAAATGTTTTTAGAAATGTACCAAGCGAATGCAGATCAGCAAGACCTGAATCAACGCCGGTATGATGCATTCCTAAACGCATCAATGAAGCAAAAACCAGACCTCGCCTCACTGCCACCAACCACAGGAGCTGCGCAGCAACACTCTTTTAGAGTTTATTTATGGGTAAGTTATATTAATTTTATTAACTTACTGTTTTTATTCAATGATTTTTACAACACTATTTGTTGTTACTTACAGCAGTTTTGTTACTTACTTACAGATACAGCAATGGCTCAATGACCCCGTACCCCCGACTGAGTGGGGATGGAACCGAGGGGAGGATGGATTGCTCACCCCTGTAACAACAAAAGACCCAGGAGCACCTGAAGCGATACTGAACAACATCTTTTGCCCATGTTCTACTGGGTGTGGGGGACGATGTGGATGCCGAAAAGCCAGCATTCCCTGCTCCATGGTGTGCGGCACGTGCCACGGTACATGTACGAATAGTGCACTGTTACTCGATCTTCAAGATGATGATGATGATGATGATTCAATTGTTGATATTTGAGATTTACACATTCAAGATAAGAGGTTTGTTTTTATTGAGTAATGTAGTTGTTCTGTTCTAAGTTCATTTAACATTAAACATTAATTTTATGCCATTAAAACACTATTTTTAATAAGCCGAGATTTTTCCATCCCCTGCATATCATAAGAAATTCATCTTAGAGAAAAAATTAATAGGATCTTTTTTTGTAGGGAATTTAATGTAGTTTAGTTTTGTACGTGAACACCTTTTCGTTAGAGGCCACGGTTTTCGAGTTATACGAGAATAACGTGGAAGAATGACCTTTAAACGCTCCCCCACCCCCCCGCTCAGGATTTCTAGTATGTCGTTCATGGTACTCCTCCCTACCACTGTACAAAAATTTACGACTCCACAAATTATTTCCCCTATTTTTACTTTTTTGACTGGTCTATAGTAGCACATTTAGGTATGTGTACTGATTAGAGGCAAATACAAAATTCTAAGGTGACTGATTGCTTGAAATAGAACTGAACTCAAAAACTGAAGCGTCTGCTTCAGCTAACTTCATAATGGCCTGATTTATACCCGTTTTAAATGTCTCTAGTTCACTGTTTTTTTTATTTGTCTAAACTCGGGTGCAATGTAGTATCCAAATATCCGTTGGTCGTCATCGGGTTGACTCAATGACCTAATTGTTTTTTATAGTTCTTCTGAGGGTATATATTTCTTTGGTTTACATTGTTATTATTTTCAGCAGTTGCGGCTCATAGATTTAAAGATTGGGAGGGCTGCATTTGGGGGAGAGAGAGGGGGCAGGGACTACCAGGGGTTTGGAGGGAGGGGGGTATGGCATTTTAAAAACTCAAGCCTTAAAAGTGCCTTCTTTTTAATGTCATCCTGAGCCATCTTTAAAAGCATTTTTGCTTTCAAAAACAGTGTTCACTACCCTGCTATTGAAGTTCCACCTCGTGCTTGAAGGTTGGTAATACGGCAAAACACATTATTAAGCATTGAAAGATAATGCAGTGATCTTGAAAAATGCAGTATTCCTGAAAGACTGCTGAAAAAAAGTCCCCGGGGTTTTCGCGAAGCTATCTTTTACATTATTAGGTTTAGCTGATGGGCATAACAGTGTACAAAATGTGCATTTGTGTAGGTTTATTAATTATTGCCTGTACTCCTCCTTTCCTCCCGCTTATTACAGAAACTCTATCATATGTCTGCACAATGAATTTATCGGTATCATCCTTTAAAACAATGCAAAGCTGTTCTAAAATGCATTTCAATAATCCTTCTGCATTCAGTGAGTTTGAATTAAAAAGCCCAACAAATATTTCGTGGAAAGTGCCTTCCATTTCATAACTGAATACAATAACAGTTTGAGTTTTTCCGATACATCAGTAGTATCATCTGACATCACACCAATAAATTTGGCCTCGTTTATTTCAGTACTTTTTTTTTCGTGGCACACTTCTAGCATACAGTCTAAAATCTCGTTCTGAATTATCTTTGAAGATCCCTTGAACACAGATGATTTATTTAAATGTGTTCGTAGGTTTTCATCAAGGTTGCTTGTCAATTCTAGTAATCTTCGAAATAAAACAGGATTGACAGGCTCTTTAGTTTCATCGTGGCCACGCAAGGGAAGTTCATATTTACCGCAATCAATTATTTTTGAAAGTATTTTCCTATTTCTTTTTACTTTCTCGTTATGCTTAATAATCTGTTGTCTGTGAGCCTCACTTAAATGTGTGGCGATGTTTACGTTACCTAGCAGAGCAAAATCCATTACATTTTTTAAATGCTTTCTTGAGTCGTTGTGCTTTTTAAGTTTCTTATTTAAATGTTTCACTTCCGTTACACCTGTTTCAACCCAGGTTTTATCACCGCCATATAATAAACACGGGAAACAAAACAGAAGAGTTTTTTTTTAAATTAAGACCCGCACGCCCATTTGTGCTTTTCATGCACATCACGATTGAATTTTATTTTATATATAAGCTTCCTACTCGAGGTAGCTTGATAAATGGACAAGTCAGGAAGAGGACGTCCTTGATTTTTAATGTCATTTATCTCATTCAATGATAACTAGGGAAATTTTTTCTCTAATCCCACTACACTCATTCCATTCATATTAGTTTACCTCAACTCACATCATAATTAAAATAACTCATCTCTAAGCCACTCATAAAATTATACGTATTTTTAACATGCAACTGTAAAGATCACTGCTACAACATTGTTATAATAATTATGATTTGCAAACAAAATTACAGACTGACAATAAAATGCACGCCGCTTAACACAGAGAATGTCTGTCTGGGCTGCATTACAGAACAGCCCGTACAAGCGCCCTATTGCGCGACTCTCTCCTACCAATGACCACCACGAGCGCATTCACCAGATGGATTGATCGAGGTCACAGACCGGCACGGAGATATGTTGCGTTTCTACTTTCTACCCCCATTGCTAGGAAGGCGCGCAGAATAAGGCTGTAGTGTGTAGTGATCATAGGTGATTCAGAGGGACGTTTATTGTAATTTTTGAGCATCTAGCAGATAATACCATGATGATGATGCTTATACTGTTATTCACAAATATTTCAGATAATTCAGGAAGCACTGCAGCAATATACGACGAGCATCATTAATAGTAAATGAGTTGGCAAAGAAAGAGGAATTAGAGAGCGGCTGGATTGGGGACGGGGGTGAGCTCTCAACTTCCAACTTCTTGAGAACAACATACACTAACTTTTGTTGGAAAAAGAAAGAGCTGATTAAAAATGTTAATCAAAAGCTTCAGCGGTGGCAAAAAAATTAGGGGAAATACTAAGGGTCAACGGGCACAAGGTTAACCGCAGGAATAGGATTGGGGGCCCCTGGACTAGAGCTAATTCTCGCATTCTCACTTGCTGTTACGTCTCAGGTCCAATAATTATCTATACTGCACTACACTGGCGCAGCCAGAATTAGTTTGTGTGTGTGTTTGTGGAAGGGTGGAGGGGTAAATTCACTGACCAACTAAGCGGGGTCCATTGGTTTTTCCCGCGGGAAAATTTGAAAATTTAAGTACCGCAAAATGCAAATGCATTAAAAGAAATACAATAATATCTAAAATAATTTAAAATTCATAAAAATGGTCATAATTCTTTAATTACTATGACTATTAAGTTTTTATGAACACATTTTTATCTATGCACACTGCTAGAATATAAAAACATGCAAGTTTCAATAAATTGTATTTTGGAAATTTGACTTATAAAATTATATTATGAGCTAAAATCTGAAAATTCAAATAAGCAACTTGCACTAACTCTTAACTCACAAAATCACCTTTGAACTAATTCACTTTAGTCTTATGTTAATTTTCCTTGGCTTCATAGAAAGTTCATTGAGAACTTAACCCTCCCTATGTGGAAAGATCATATCTGGCCAGAACTGGGGCAGATCTTGGGCAAATCTGGCATTTTCCCACGTGGGTCCGTAACTGACACCTATGGATGTATGTACATGAAGCTAATTAAGTCTGTCTTCATTTGTAGAGTTCCTCATCTATGATTTTAACAACTTAAGGGATGAGAAAAAGGAAGATGGGTAGCGAGGTCTTGGTGGAGGGGGGTGTCAACCCTGCGCCAGTGCTACACTAATGCATAACATATAATACGTTAAAGTAAATCAACTTATTAAAGTAAACCTTCAACATGAGGGAAGAAGGAAGGTGAACACACCACCATGAGCGATTGGAACAGTGTAGTCGGAGAAGGACGGGAGCAGAAGATCAGAGGGCCATATGGACTGGAGAAGAGAAACAATAGAGGGAAGATGCTCAATGAATTCTGTCAAAGGGATGACAAACACCTGGTTCAAGACAAGAAATACCAAACTGTATACATGGAAGAGTCCAGGAAACATGAGCAGGTACCAACTAGACTACATCCTTGTCAAACAACGGTTCAAGAATGGAGTGAAGGATATGAAGACATTACCAGGAGCCGATAGCAATTTAAGCCACAACCTGTTGGTTGTTGGTTGAAACAAGACTGAAGAGGATCAGGAAGACGAGCAAGATAAAAATGAGGTGGAACTTAGAAAAATTCAAAGCAGTAGTGACATTATTAGAAATTCGATATAAAAAAAGGTCAAACGACGCGAGAGAAGCAAGTAGACTTTAAGTGTGAAAGGGAAGTGGACTAGCGTTAGGATTTTTTTTGAAGGTGCTAAATGATAATGTTAAAAAGGTGAAGATAAACGCATGAAAGCCTTGGGTAACAACAAAAATGCTTCAGAAAATGTGAAAAAAGTAATTAAAGATGTATACATCGAGGCTAAACAACGGATTAAGAAGAGAAAGAGACAAAGTGAGGAAATACTATATAGAAAAGACATGCGATGAGATTATCGAATTGCAAAGAAAAGGAAGTTATTACCTCAGGTACCAGAAAGTATTGGACCTAGGTTAGAATGAAAACAAAGGTGTGCGAACAATAGGAATAGAAGACCCCAAAGGTCAGATGGTGAATGATCATAACAAAGTTCTTAAGGTTTCTAAATAAGATTTACGAAACAGGAGAATGACCCAAGGACTTTCTAGTTGCAACCTATTGCGCCCTTAAATAAAAAGAAACCAGCTAAGAAATTAAGTAACAAATAGACCACCAGCCTAATTTCTCACGTGGGAAAATCGTGGCAAGAATACTCAACAGGCAACTGGAACAGAACAAGGAACCAGAGATGCCATCGGGATGCTGAGAATAATTTCAAAGAGGGATCTGGAAGTCAAGGAAGAGGTCTACATTGGTTTCGTCAACCGGAAAAAGGTGTCCAATAAGCAGGGGCGGCTCGTCCCTAAGGCGCGGAGGCGCGCGCCCCCCAACCCCACGAATCCCCAGTTCCTTTTAAAGTTATTATTCGCACTCTCACGACAATTTTATCTTACCATAATAGTTTCAAGAAAAATATGTTTTTGGTTTAAGTAATAGCAGGCAATGTTTTTAAAATGGATGCGGTTGGGCGCGAGGTGGTCAGCACCTGATATTGGAAACCAAACCTTCCCAACTCTTCACCTCTTTATCTTCAAATGGCATGCAGTCGGGCGCGCGACGGTCAGCGCCTGACATATATTGAAACCAAACCTTCCCTCCCCTTAACCCGTTGTCCTCCTCCTGCTATATTATTATTATTATTAGCACCGCGTCTTACTACCCATTCGGGTTATACGCACTTACGCTAATGTGTAATGGCAGGGTGATTGAGAGATGAAATGAAGGACCTACAGTTTAACGTGGAATCCGAACCACGGTGGAGGCCTGGCATTCCCCACATTCACAAGTTGTCTTGTCAGAGGTGAAGGAAGGGTTTGGTTATCAGATAAATCTTTGCCGGGATCCTCCTGCTATAGCTAGCATTGCTTATTCTTCTTTTGAAGGCGCACTCCCTTACGCGCCCTAAGGTTGAAATGAAAGCTTGTGAAATGTGTATAGCGTGAACCAGCAATAGTTGTTGTCAGTCATCCTGCGTGCGCCTGCATCTTGAGGATGTGTGTGTTTATAATAATATTATGTAGGGTTATTTTAGGATAATGTTTATTTGAGTTATATGTTTTAATATTTTTTGTAACTAGGCTTAATATGAATAGTTCAATTCAGGCGCTTAAGACAACGAATATTGCAAGATTAACTCTTGATCAAAAAAGAGAATTGAATTCATTAGGTAGGCCATGTCCTGAATTTTGTATGGAACAAAGTGAAAACATACATACCTATATATTTATGCACATTACACAGCTGCAGAGTTTCTACAACACATCCACGTCCTTTGGGGGAAGTTTATTTTTTTTTTATCTTTCCATGTTGTTTGTGATATTAATTTTTGAGTTTAACTAAATGAATATTTAGCAAAACATATTCCGAAATTTGTGTCTTCTTTTAAATATATTATTTAGAAATAATTTATTAATTAAACAGGCTGCGCCCTCCAGCTTCTAAAGTAACGAGCCGCCACTGCCAATAAGGTGAAGTGAAAGAAACTGATGGAAATATTCAAGAAGATCAGCATCAACTGGGGGGACAGAAGGCTGATTGCAAACCTATACCTGGGACGAGTGAAGGTGAGGCTGAACGAGGGAGAGATCAACAGTGTAGAGATAGCAAGAGGAGTGCGGCAGGAATGCTGTTTTTCACCCAGTCTGTTCAATTTGTATGGAGAGTGGCTGGTCAGGGAAGCCCTAAAGGAATGTGGCAATTTTAGGACAAGAGTGTTATCAACACAGTAAAATATGCATATAATCTAGCATCGCTGGCCAAAGACGAAGAGAAGTTGCAGGCAAAGATGGACCAATTGGTGGAGATAGAAGATATGGCATGGAAATCATCATTGAGAATTTAAAAGTGATGGGAATTTAAAAAAAATGAAGAGCCACTGAAAATCAAAATTGGGAACTAGGAGCTGGAAAGCATTGAGCAGTTAAGAACCTGGGAAGTCTGACAAAAAGCACCTATTATACCAATAAAATTAGGTTGAGGATCGTCATCGCCAAGGAAGCATTCAACAAGAAGAGATTACTGCTGACCAGCAAGTTGAGTTTGGAACTGTGGAAGGAAGACACTGATGAAATGATACAATTGAAGCATCGCGCTGTATGGAGCAGAAACTTGGACTCTCAGCATGCTGAAAAAGGAATACTTGGAGAACTTTGAAATGTGGTGCTGTAGAAGACTTGAGAATATCAGGTGGATAGACAGGATGACAATTGAAGAAGTCCTAGGAGAGTGGGTGAGAAGAGAACCATTTTGGATGTGATTCTTCAAAGCAAACTGGATAAAACATTTCCTTAGGAGGAAGTGTTGTAATCCTAGCTCTACAAGTAGAGGGATTCAATACATAAATATAAACAAAACCTACAGTGAAAGAAAAATAAAATAAAATAAAGAGGAGCGCGTAGAGTGAATATCCTAAAATTGTGAATTATAAAGTGCTGGGCATTTAACATGTCCCCAGCGCACGCAACTCACTCTTGTGAGTAGCGGGAAACTACGGTCCACCTTCACAGGTTGCCTAACATATTAATATATAACAAGGTCGAAGGCTAATCCCTCGCACCTTTTTTAGACATAGGGATAATATGGCGTAATTATGTAATAGAATAAATTCAAGCCTTAGAATCTTTTAGCTTTCATTTATGCCAAACTTTATTAAATAACAAGCATATTATTTGAAGAGCATTCAATAGTTCGTTATATATCTATATAATAGTCATGAGTGACCAAGCATTATCAACATAAATATATACTATCCAATAAAAACATTGTTCCATAAACATTTCCTCTTTTACTTCCAATGATTACGTTATATATTATTATGTACCCTACCAAAACTACATAAGTATAAATATTAATGCATAACATTAATAGACTTGAATATGATCATACTTAATACAGTATATGATCTCTCCTAACTAACACATTTTTGTACCTGTTGCGAAAATGCAACATGTTAATAAAAGTTTTAGTTCCATCAAATATACCTAATGTTAATACCATTTAACATTAACGCTAATAACCTACTTGCAGAACTCAAAATAACCTTCGCCTATGTCATAAACAAGGATTATAGTATTATTATAAATATCGAGGATATTTCCTAACATTATTCCTTTAAGTTTTTTTTATGCTATTTTGACACAAAAGATATTAACAACGCTATCATAAAAGTTACAATCGCGAAACTAGTAAAAAATATAAATTTAAATTTATATATACAATACTCCAGTGCACTACTCCATTCTACTAATACAGAAAATCTCGGCATCATATTTCAAACAGTTTCCCACCTTAATGTTTGCCAAACCCAAAATNATAAAGTCAATTTTGAAATGTATGACTTTCAAGCCTTTTGGGTAATATTGATAAATTCTGATCTAACCCACTCTCCTATTTTCATATTTACTATACTCATTTAACCAAAATACTATTGAGAAACAAATAAAGTTAATTTGTTGAATATAAAGTTCGCGCATAATGCCTAATATCAATAACACAGAAAATGTCTGACTTTACAATACTCTCATTATAAAGTAAATCAAAAATGAAGATTTACGCAAATACTTTATATTTAAATTTGATAGAAAAAGATCTAAAAAGAATTTTGACTAGTTCCCATAGTTTACATTTAAGCCAAAACTGGATTTATTCTTACATTATCGTAATATGTCCGTTACGCCGACGCTTAGTCCTACATGGTCGCAGCCAAGTCCAAGAGTGACGTCTTCCTCGACGGATGGTCTTTTATATGGCACACACGTCGAACAGGATAGGCACAAAGGAAGGGGGCGCACCGGCAGAAGAACATTCTATATTATTCTGGCAAAGCCTGGCAGTTACTATCTTCTTCTCGTCTTTTCGTTTCTTTGAAGTTGGGCGGATTGATCATGGTAGTGGTGGTGGTCTCTAGCGGCGAGATGTTGGCAGTTGCTCGCGTGTAGTTTGTGTAGTCGGATGTTTGTTGCGCGAGGTGCTTCTCCAGATTGGTGATATAGGGTAAGTGATGTTTATGTTTGACTGGCCCCATTCTGTTGACTTGGAGCAATAATTGCTACAGTGTCTTCTACATGACGCCAGAGAAACAGAGGTTGAGGGAAAGAGGAGCTTAGGAAGAAGGATGAGTAAAATATTAGCTGACTTTAAGGAAAGAAGAAAATTCTGGTAGCTGAAGGAGGCGGAAGAGAACAGGGCGCATTGGCGGTCTAAGTTCACTGGCAAAAGGAATGAACCTGTCGTAAGAAATAACACTTAATTACCTGCTTCGGTGGCAGCATGGTCTATCGCGCTAATCTCATGCTGAACAATTGTCAAAGAACCCCTGTCGAACTCAGAGTTTTTTTTCTAAATGGTTTCCTACTCTACCTTCATGCAAATTTGGATGCACTTCCTCTAAATTAAGCCTTCCTAATCCCTAGTACATTAGTGTATTAGTATAGAGGTATATAACTTTTTAACAGGTGGTAAGACGCGGCACTAAGAAACCACTTAATAATATTATTTGAAAATAATGAATTCCAACTTCTTGTATACTAAGTGCTCTACACTATTTGCTATAATTTATGCATGAATATATAAGCTCATCTTAGCTCATAAGATAGGGATTGGGTAATCTATAAGGTTAAGATCACACCTTAGATTCAATAGAGTAGCCAGTTTTTCTAAAGGAGGGAAATGAGGTAGTTGTTTATAATGGGCGTCCAGCTGCCTAAAAATCCCTTTGGCAGTAGCC
The DNA here is from genome assembly GCA_902151445.1 of Timema monikensis. Lineage (NCBI taxonomy): Eukaryota > Metazoa > Arthropoda > Insecta > Phasmatodea > Timematidae > Timema > Timema monikensis. Next base: position 131,621 of record CABFVZ010002184.1, read on the forward strand.
TTTCTTGTTGCATAGACATAAATTATGCATAAAATATGGTGTCCTGTGTTTTTTGGCTGATTTTCTGAGCTTGGCTCTTTAAAAGGCAGTGACCAATACATAGATATTATGTAATATGTAGCTTTGGTAGTGGAAAAAACTTATCTTTTTCCCTTCCACATTCAAAGTTAAAATAATATGTTTGTAAAAACTAAAACCCACAAATAATTAGGCCTATTTTGTGTGAAAGGGGAGGCCTCAAACAATTACTTTCCCTCGGGCACCACAAATTCTCTGGGAGCAGCCAATACTTCTCCTTTGACTGAAGGCTACTATTAGTGTACCTACTTTAACAAGGGCATGGCTGGATGCAACCAAATATGTTCTGTGGTCATGTCATTTGAATCAAGAAAGCTGAAGCACAAAATGATTCATAACCAAAGGTTTTAGAGAGATAGCAGAAGATGCTTTTGCTAATTTTCTATTCAAATGATAGCAGAAGAAACTTTCATAATTTGTTTTAACTGAAAAATTCTTATTTAAAATATTTTGTAAAAACAAGACATGATAAATAATGATTTATTAGTAAAATGGTTATTTCTTTACTTTTAAAACACCCACTCCATGTACTTTAATCATCTATAGCCTAACCATATAGTAATGTTTCTAATTAGTTGTGTCCAAGTCAACTAACTACATACAGTATCTATAGTCAAAGTAAGAGAACTGTGACCATATACATCCTAAAGAAACATTCATCCAGTTTAATGTAAATCAAATATTACTCTAGTAATACTCAAAGTCAAATTGGAAGTAATCGCCATTTAAATGGTTAACCAAAAGGAGTGAAGAAGTCCAAACAAAAGGACTGCGGATGCAATTCACAACAAAATTCCTTCCAGGGGTGTGACCACCAGGGGGTCACCCCCCTCTCTACAGAGGGGACTATTATGAAAAGTGTACAATTAAGAATTAAAAGTGCAGCTTTCTCTGATTCTTAGCACTTGGGAATTGACTTATTATAATCCACAATAATTAACAGTCCCTATCCATTTTACCCTTGGAAATCCCTCAGAGTGGCCCATTTAGTCTAAGTGTGGTCAACCCCATAGAATTAAATTTGTGGTTCTGCCTTTGTATTTGACATGATTTTAAGAACAAGTTTTTACAATAATGTGAGTAAATATAGTTGGGAACCAAAAAGTTAATTGCAGTACAATGTGTATAAGTATAGACAGTATTGGATTATGTGATAGATGAATACTAACATGAGTGAAATAGGTAAGAGTTTTGTTAGACAACATGAGATCCAGAAATATTAATAGATCCTGACTTATCCCTTCTTAAATTTATTATTATGACACCAGTCTCTAGATCTCAGCTTTAGGAATCCTTTTATTTAATGTTATGCAATAAAATTTGACTTTAAAATTTATATTAGATTGGAATGAGGATAACACCTTTAAAATGATCGAATACATTTTTAAATCAACTTGTGATTATTTACTAAATATGATTCATTTTGATGCATCTTAAGTATACTTAATATTTATTATTTAGCATCGCGTCTTACTACCCGTTTGGGTTATACACTTTAAGTACTAATCTCGATAATGGATTAGGAATTGGAAAGGTTGAATTAGAGAAAGTGAACCCGCATTTGCGTGGAGGGAGAGTGGAAAACCATTTAGGAAAAACCACCCCCAGTTCACCCGACCGAGATTCGAACCTCTATCTCCCCATCCCCAGCAGTAGAGCTCAACACGACTAGCGCGTTAGCCAACTACGCCATCGAGGCAGGTATATACTTAATAAAAACCTTCATTGAAATAAGACTGGCTGTGAAGATTTAGTTAACACAACCCCTCCTCTTCCCTGTCCATTTGGAAAGCAGCCATTTACTTGGCATTGATCATTTTATACATATATGTATTGTTTCGTTATCACATTTCACTATACTTTTGTTGTGTACATATGTGTGGAGGAAGAATGGAAATTAATTTAGGAAAAAGTGCCTTTAGTACAGCTAACTAGAATTTGAACTGCAATCTCCCCATAGTAGGCAGTCTATAGTTTATTAGAGCAATGCCTTAGACCAGGGGTTTCCAACTGGTGGCCTGTGACAACATTTTTGCGACCCATAAAGTTTCATGAAAAATTAATCTAATGTGGTAAAATTGATGTTTTTAGCTGTGAAACGAAAAGTTTTGATTTGTGTAAGGAAAATCATACAAAAGCTTCAACTGATGTTCATGTTTAATTTCTTCCTTTCATATGCTGTATTATATTGATGTAGCAAAGATAGTATTTTAGTTTGAAAATTCGTTTAATATGCCACTAACCTTGTTTATATTACTTATCTCATTCACAGTTAAATACCTGTTATCGTGTTTGCATAGCTTGAAAAAATTAGTCGCCAATGAGGCACTAGACTTGTGGCTCTTGGGCATTTGTTGGAAGCCCCTGCCTTAGACCATGGCACGGCAACTTTTTGGGCCCCTATAGACTTATAAATTTATCAAAAGTCCCGCAGTTACCCATAGTTTCTTCATTATATTTATTTCTTAAATTCAATCTTTATTAAAAGTACTTTTGTCCCCACTTTTATAGAAACTGTTGTGATTTGACTATGGCAGTGAGAGGATTAGGCCTGTATCAGTTGTGTTCATGTGTATATCTAAGTACTGGTAAACAGATGATGCTGGGTATTACTGTTAAATAAATAGAGAGCCTGTAGTTCCAAACAGAGTATCCTGTGTCTATCTATTTCGGACACTACAATGGTTATGAGGATCTGAACCATTAGATATGACAATAAGAGGAAAACTAGGGTGAAATGGTGGCGCGTGCAATTGGCGTCGGTTCAATGGAGGAATTCCAGGTAGAGGAAGAATCGTGGTCGGCATACATAGAAGGATTTTAAAACTATATAAAGTGCAATAAAATCGAGAAAGAAAACAAAGTTTGTACATTAATCACGGTAACCGGCCGCAAAACATTTGGCCTATTACGAGACTTGTGTACACCTAGAAAACCATCGGAACTAACATTTGATGAACTAGTGGATATGGTGGGAAATCATCTTTTTCTGAAGCCCTCCTTCAGGTCAGAACATTTTAAATTCTATAAGCGATTGCAAGCTCCCAATGAATCTATTTCGCAATATATTGCAACACTGAGGAAATTGACCAGTACCTGCAACTTTGGGGTGAATTTGAATGACCATTTATAAGATGTTAATTTGTGGGATTAATAATAATGCTATAAGAGAGAGACTAATCAGTGACATTACATTAACCTATGAGCAGGCAGTGGTGATGGCAGTTTCCCTGGAGGCAGCGCAAAACAAATCTATGATGCTGGGACCAATGCAATAAGAAAGCGTGCAACAAATATCCAAGAATTTCCAAAAATGTAAAGAAAAAGAGAAGGAAGATTTTTCAATAGGGCAAAAGGAGTGTTTCGTGTGCGGGTATAAAAATCACGTAGCGTCAGAATGCAAATTTAATGCATATAGGTGTAATGTGTGTCATCAAAAGGGACATTTAAAGAAGATGTGTTCAAAGAAACTGAATCAGGTTCAGGATAGGGATGCGCCGAGTGTGGAGGAACCACACCAGGACTTCGGCCCTTTTTTTATCATAGTGTTCAAAACGGCCCTTTTGAGGTTAAGGGGGTGAATACAATTAGATCCAACTTCATGGTGGGAATTAAAATAAAGGGGATAGTAACCCAGTTTGAGGTTGATCCAGGTTCAGCAGTGACCTTAATGCCCAGAAAAACGTTTCAAGATAATTTCCCAAATGGGAATTACTCACCATGTAAAATTAATCTTTTCACACACACAGGGGAGGCCTTAACGGTATTGGGTAAGGTAAGTGTCAGGAGAGTATGAAGGGGCAGTGCATAAAGACTTACTTACCTGTACTGATTGTAAAAGGTAACATTGCATTATTATTATTAGGTCGAGATTGGCTCACCTTGTAATGATATGGAATTATAGATATCAATAATTTATTATTTAAATCTATATTCAAAATTATGATATTTAATATTCGAGCGGGTAGTAAGATTTATTTGTGTAGAATTGTCGAGTTGTAAGGTGTGGTGAAATCCTTCTACGTCTCTATTT